>VXAY01001888.1:86859-103205 GCA_013399855.1 Oxyruncus cristatus
CTGCTCACCAACCACATGATGTTTTTATCCAGCTGTGTGCTGGATGTTTTGTCCAGAAGGATCCTGTGAGACAGTGTCAAAAACTCTACTGAAATCCAAAAAGATTACATCAGCTGAGTTCTCTTGATCAACTAGGTGGGTTACCTTGTCATAGAAGGAAATCAGGTTTGATAAGCAGGAATTTCCCCTCATGAAGCTGTGCTGGCTGTGATCAGGGACTGCATTATCTTTCAGGTGTTTGTCAATACCTACCAGAATAATGTTTTCCATAACTTTACCAGGCAGTGAAGTGAGACTGAAAGGCCTGTAGTTTCCAGGGCCCTTCTTGCTCTTCTTGAAAATTGGGACAATATTCACCAGCTTCTAGTCAGCTGGGACCTCTCCTGTTTCCCAAGACCACTCAAAAATCATTGAGAGAGGTTTTGCTATGATATCAGCCAGCTCTCTGAGGATTCTGGGATGAATCCCATCAGGTCCCATATATTTGTAGGGATCCAGCTGGAGCAGCAGGTCCCACACAATTTCAGGGTTGACTGGGAGTTGATCATTCTTGATCTCATGGTCCTCTAGCTCAGGGCACTGAGACCCTCTTGGTCCATAATCCATGTTGAAGACAGAGGCAAAGAAAGCATTAAAATCCTCTGCCTTTTTTCTGTCCCTGTTTGTGAAGTGGCCATCCTCATCCTGTAAAAGTCCAATGATATCTCTATACTGCCTGTATTTGAAAAAAACTTCTTTTATTGTCCCCCACATTTCTGGCCATCTTCAACTCCAGTTGAGCTTTAGACACATGCATTTTCTCCAACAGTGGCAAGCAGAATCTCTGTATTTCCCCCATGCCGCTTGGCTTTGCTTCCACCGGGCATACACCTTCCTTTTTTTCCTTATTTCCAAGAGAAGATCCCTGCTCAGCCAAGCCAGCCTTCTGCCTCATCTGCTTGACTTCTGACATTTGTGAATTGCTGCTCCTGTGCCCTTCGGAGGTGATGTTTCAAAAGTCACCAGCATTGACAGACCCCAGCACCTACAAAAACCGTGTGCTTTACTTACCTCTAGACTTCAAGGCTGGAGATCACGTGAGCAGGAGCCATCTGCAACAGCTATCATTTCCTCTTTGAAGCAAGGCAGAAATGCAGTGTGAGTCTGCATCCAGTTGTTCTGGACAGTGACATTACAACTGCACCAGCAGAGGTTCTGGGGATGCCCTGGGCATGCAGACCATCCATACTGACTGCATTCCCAAAGGTTTCACAGAGGTCAGAATTACACCCACAAACCTGGTAAAGAAACAAACCACTTCAGTGATATATACAGTTAAGGCTGCTTGCTTCTGCCAAGCAAGAATCCCTGGGACTTGGGACTAGTTGCCTGTCCTCTCTCTGCCCTATTTTTCCAACTGTAAAATGAATTTCCATTTTCTTTCCATTAAGCAGGAGAAGAAGGGGAGGGATTTTGAGGAAAATACATGATCATACAGTGCCAAATACTCAGAAAACTATCGATAGGATATGTAAACACCTAAACATTTTTAAATGGTTTCCTGTGCATCGCTTTTCCCACTTGCTATTTAAACACTTAATAAGTTTTCCTTAAAAGTGGGGGAATCATATTTTATATCTGCTTATTTAGAAACTAACATCAAATAACATCATTTTCAGGTAAAATTTATTAGATAAGTTTGCATTTGTGAAAGATGTTTTCAATCCTGAACTCTATGTTTGAAAGATATGGGAAGATAGGAAAAATAATAATCCCTGATATTGAAGTTCTATAAGTTTTATACTCCTGGGATTTTTCTTTATTATTCTTCTTTTCCTGCAGAGTTATAACTCTGTTTCAAAGCCTCCAAGGGGTTTTGTACCTTTCCTTAAGCACAGAATACATGTGTGCATGTGAGCTCATTTTGGAGCTACACAGAAAGGAAATTAAAAGTTTTATTGAGAAATCTCTTTTGTACTAATGTTTTTTGGGGGACTTTTTTTTCTCTCTCAGATGACAATCCAAACTATTTGGTGGTGAAGACCCTCTGCTGAAAATACGTGTATGGGTGCACAGGGCAACGCCTTAATTGAGTAGTGAAAGCTAATGAAGAACATTTCTATGACATATTCTCCTGTGAGGAAAAGCTGAGAGAGCTGGGGTTGTTCAGCCCAGAGAAGATAAGGCTCCAGGGAGACCTTATAGCCCCTTCCAGTACTTAACAGAGACTTGTAAGAAAAACGGGGACAAACATTTTACTAGGGACTGTAGTGATAGGAAAAGAGATAATGGTTTTGAACTAAAATACTAGATATAAGGAAGAAATTCTTATAGTGAGAGTGGTGAAACACTGGAACAGTTTTCCACCGGAGAGGTGGTGGATGCCCCATCCCTGGAAACATTCAAGGTCAGGCTGGTCAGGGCTCTGAGCAACTTAATCTATTTGAAGATGTCCCTTCTTATTGCAGGTAGATTGGACTAGATGTCCTTTAAAGGTCCCTTTCAATCCCAACAATTTTGTGATTCTATGACTGTATGGCAAGGGCACCTGTTGCAAACGTGTGCACAAAAATACCATGAAGCAGGGCATTTCATGGATACTTCCATGTGAACAAGAGGCATTATCTGAATGCATGTAAGTAATAACACAGCTGTGATTTGGTATGCTCCAAAGCTTTAAATGACATAAACGTATAACATAACATTCATAGTGATCCTCTAAATAATTTTCAGTCTATAGCAATCAATTCACAGGTACCAGGTATTTGCCAATGTAAATGGTTTTCATGTAACTAAAGATCATTTGTATTCAGTTCCAGTTACTTTTCTGCCAGATCAACTCCCTGCTCTGACTATTGTTGCAGCCATGGGATTGTATCTCTGGGACAAGGAGGAAACATTAATTTTCATTTTCAATCAAACCAGGTCCCAAATCTGGTTCATCAAGTGCATAAGAAAATAGATGATGAGAAGTGGGAGGAAGGAAGGACCATTTCTTGAAGCAGTAGAACCATAACAGCATAAAGTGACTTTTCAGTTTCTCATGGCAATAAATGCTCCTCTAACATCACTCTGCAATCCATGGATGGTTCACACAAAGTAAGAAAAAGTTGGCAATAACTTCAGGGGTGTTGTGATAGGCTCCCTAGCAATCTGGATTTGGTAACCGGCTCATGTCCACCTCACTGCAATGCGTCATTAACCCACCCACACACCTGCTATCCTTATCTAAGCCAGAGCTATCCCTCCCTTACCTGCAAGGCATAAACCACCAATAAACAAGCTAAAAAATTTAAAAAATAGTATTTCACCTAGTTTGATGGAAATAAAACAACCAAATTCCAGTGTAAGTAAAGCAAAATTGTCTCATCTAAAGCCAATTTGCTTTGAATAGATGTGCAATCTGAGGTTCCCTAGAGCTGACAGTCCTGTAAAACTTGTATAAACAGAGAAAATAGAGTTGAATACAACCAGTTCTAGACCTGCAGCACTGTCTGGACAGCGCAACAAATGCACCTATGCACAAAACACCTATTGAAGTACTCACCACTGTTTGCAGCTTTCACAGAACAAGGGTGTAATTTCTGCAAGCATTTCTTTTCACGGCACCACTCACAATCTTCAAGCCCAAACCTCTGCTGAGGGCAGGGCCAGCTCTGGATCCAGCTTGGATCCTAAACCAAGTTGACCGAGGCCTTCAAGAATCTACATGGGTAGGAACACCAGCCCTCTCCAGACAGATGTTCTGACAGAGATACTTCAATCCATCCAAAAGCCAAAGGGGCCAAGCATATAGAGTGCTCTAGGACAAAGTTTTGAGTTTATACCCTTAAGCCAGGGCTGGCGATGTGTGTCAATTCAGTTTATTGCCAGCTGTTATCCAGGAAGGCAATTTGGCCTGTCAAAATCTGATAAAACTGATTTTACCATCAGCTATATTTTGTGTTAGCTGGTAGCAGACTGGGAGACCTGGAGCTCCCTCTCCCTTCTTCTCAGCCATATCCCCTGTGCCTTAAGTCAGCTTTTAGACTGAGCAGATGCTGGGCTGAGCTGCTTGGCCCTTTCCCAGCAACTACAAAACATTACCTGGGAGTCAAGGACCATGCTCTGGCCATTGGCATGGACATGGATTAGAAAGCTGCTGCCTTTTCCAGCTGGAAGCCTTTGCTGAAGAGCAGCTGGCAGCACACACTAGTGACTCCCCACACCCCGGAGAGGCACCTCCTTACCCAGCAAGGGAAGCCTCAGGGGTTGCCTTTAATTTTAAAAGAAGGTTCATTTAGAGCATATTTTAAATGGGACACCGAAGTGCTGGGTTCTACATGGCTGTAATGCAAGGCCTAGTCAGAAAAGACCTTTGAAAATGCAGGAGAGGGAACTGAGAATTAAAAAAATAGCATAAATGCTGAGGCCTGCAGGCTTGTCTCCATTTAAATCAGCAGGTGGTCTGTTGGCTTCAGGGAGGCCAAGCACTGGTGGTGCCAAGGGAAGGGAGAGCAAAAAAATTTCATTATCCAAATAAATGGAGTGATCCAGATTCTTCAGCTTTCTTCAAACTGGAGGATAATATTCAAATAATTAAAAGGTTGTTATGCATTGGTCATCATGATCTGTGAGTCATGCTTTTCAAAGTTCAGTCAAATTGCTTTTAAATCAGAGAACAGACTTCTTACTGATTGCTGGAGCACATCAGGGCTCACTACCCATTTCAAGAGAATATTTTACAGGCATGCCCCGCTCTTGTTTTCAAGGTCTCTGAATGCAACTCTCTGCAAACCTAGCCCAATTCTCTGAGTTTGTAAGTCTTCAGAAAAGAAAAGAACATT
Source organism: Oxyruncus cristatus (assembly GCA_013399855.1). Lineage (NCBI taxonomy): Eukaryota > Metazoa > Chordata > Aves > Passeriformes > Cotingidae > Oxyruncus > Oxyruncus cristatus. The sequence continues at coordinate 91,665 of VXAY01001888.1, forward strand.
TTTGGTAGCAATGAAGTATTAAAAGAGGAATTAAAACCAAGAAAGTCCCTGCCCCTCCTTATAGATCCCCTGTCTGCAGGGTGTTGGGGGACACTTTCTGAGGGGTCCACTTGAAACTCAGCAACAGCTGTCTTACACAGTAACCTAAAAAAGCCAGTTTTACTTTTGCTAACAAAAAAAAGATTACATAAGTGTTGCTTCTGCAAATACAAATTCTCTGACCTTCAAAAAATCATGCCTAAAATTATCACAGATCCTTTCCCAGGTACACAGCTAAGTGGGCAGATTTTCCAAGCAGGAAGTGTTTCTGTGTACTCTAATGTAGTGCATTGAGAACTGCTGAAAATTATCACTCAATATGCATCTAGCAGCATGCATACACAAGTGGATTCTGAGAAAAATGTTTTCTTTTAAATGTTAACTAATATCTACCTAATCATTAATGCATAATAACTCTCACCATATACTAGGAATTCTAGATTTCCCAGCATTAATCAGCCTACAGAAAGCATGACCAGAAGATACGACTGATGTCAGCATTGTAATATGATTCAAGTACACATGAATAAGGAGAATAATATTGTACAATAAGCTCTTTCATATGAATCAGGGGAAAAAGAAGAGTATATTGTAGCACATTCCATGTATTCAGTAACAGGTTAATCAGAAGTTTTCTTTCTGCCTATTACCAACTTATTTCTTCCTTCCATGGGGGAGGTGCTGCCCTCTCCACTCCAGACTGCTGTGCTGGACAGACCAGTTCAGCTATTTGGCAATTTCCAAGTGACTATTAAATTACCATGCATATTTTTGTCCTAGTTATAACATATAACCTCTGGGCAATATCCAAAAGAAGGCAGAAGACTGATAATAAATTGCAGATTCTGTGTGACTAGTTCAAAAATCCAACCCTGGCAGTAAGCTAGGCCAGTTTTCTGACAATTGTTCTCACAGCCTTTTTAATGTGAAAGAGCAGGAAGCATCAGAGCACACGTCCCTGCACTGGAGCTGGGCAAGCAGGCTGCCCTATTGGCACTGCGACCACCTGCTTCACAGCACCATCAGAAGAAAATTCTTCAAACAAAAATATCTAAGAAATGTGATCATTTGACGTCAACTGCGAATAGGAATGGAATTCAGAAAGAAAGGGACTGGTTTTTTTTTTTCCTTGTTGTTACTTTTGCAAATTTGGTTTGGTGTTGTCCAAATAGTGTCTGCTTGACATGAAGGTTGGAGTTGTTTTTTTCCAAACTCACTTCTTTTTTTTTTTTTCCACAAGCAAAATGGAAAGAAGTAGTTAAGAAGTGAAAACCAGTTTTATTCAAAGAAAAATCCAACATTCCCAGCAAAATTTTTCATTTTCCTCAAAAAATGTTGAATGAACCTTGTGGAAAACTCTTTTTACAACTACTGGATTTCCCACAAAGATGAAGGCAATAACTTATTGCTGTACCAAAAGCAATAGGACACTAAAAAGTACCCCAGACATCAAATTCACTGCCCAGGCCACCAGGACCTCCTGATGTCTCTATTACTAAAGCCTAACTTTCTCATGGGCATGGTAATGCCAAAACCCATACTGGGGTTTTTACCATACTGCAATGAAATGTTAATCCTGCAAATGAAACCCCTCATGGTTGGGTTCATAGGCAGTGCAACCTCCCTTTCAAATTATGCTATTAATTTTGCCAAGTGTGAACATGAAAATTTTCTTTGGCCCCTCTCCTATCTGCTCCATTATTTCTTTTTCACTGTTTATGAAATTCAGACTTCATTTTATGTGTGGTCTATTTTATTATGTCTTATGTTTTTGTTTACAGCACGGATGGGCAAGCATGAGCAGCTGCCCACTTCAGTAAACAGTGGATGACACAGCGCACCTCCATCCCGGTGGGATGGGCCCCTTTTCCACCAGGGAATTGGTCTGGCTGCAGCTGGTAAAGATGGGAGAGCAGCCAACACGCTCTGGGCTTACTACATCACTGTGGCACCATAGTGTAGAAAACGCCACTGAGGTGTGAGAGGGGTGAATGCCACTACAGCTAAAAGCGCTATCTCAGCAGGACATTGTCCTCCGCTCAGTGCTGGATGACCCTCAGTGCCCAAGCCTCCACAGCACTTTTTGCTGGGGCTTAGAGATAAACAAATCATCATGTGTCCTCTTGGCAAGGGGGAGAACTGTCCTCTGACAGGTTTCATTGCCATTAAAAGGACTAAAAGTTTGGCTGTGTTATAGCTTTCTCTGAAGTTTGAGATGCCAGTCCGAATTATTCTGCCACAGGCATGGGACAGCTGAAGGAAAGTAAAAGTGGCAGGAGGGAGTGGATATGTCAAAGATGAACCTTAATAAAGAAGATTTCTACATGCAGACTTTGCACCCATCCAAAGTAGCTAATATGATACTCTGTATGAACACTTCCTCCCATTTAAGAGTGCTTTTGGCCATTTTAACTTAAACCTGTTCCCAATCAGCTAATGCAAAGCTAAGATAAACTTGGATTAAATCAAGACTGGAATTTACAGAGGACTACTTGGAAACTGTGTCCCAAGGCATACGCTTATTTCAGCTGGCTGAAGCACTGATTTATATGATGGTTTTTAAGGGTGGAAAGTACATATTAATGGAAAATGCATTAAAAAGCATTTAATTGAATGTACAGGACATTTTGGATGACCTTTTTTCCGTTGTTTTTTTTAGAATGCATTTCATGAGTCTGTGATCTTTGAAAAATAATAGTACCAAGAAAAATACTAAATGATACTAAAAAGATGGCAGTAACTATCATATCCAGATGAGAATAAAGACCTGCATGCAATCTGAATGGCAGAGAATCAGAAAAAGGACTTGATTTTTTATTATTTTCATGTTTAAAAAAGCCCTAGGTATTTTTTCCCCTAACAACAAACATTTCCAATATAATAAAACATGTCAGAAAAATAATATATCTTGGAGTACTCTGGGTGGCTTTACACGACCTGAAAGATCATATAAATAACTCATTGCCCAGCAGCTGGAGAAACAAGACAGACTTTCAGGAGCCCCCAGCATGGAGCCCTGACCACTCACAAAGATGCTCAGAGAGACAAGATCAACTCAAGATCCCAGGTGTGGGAAGCCCAAATGCCTGGTCTGAAGTAGGCAGCTTATATTCAGCTCCAATTTGCAGCAGTCACAACATATGTATGATAAATTTAATGGCCTGACTTCATTTACAAATGAAGTTATCCTGTCTGGGTCTAAAAACATACTTCTAAAAACATTTATGCTGGAAGTTATATCAGAGGAATTAACTGAACAGCCAAAGACTGGCTTTATCATGTTTTCACAGAGTGCACCCTTCCCTGCTGGGATCACAATGAGAATGAAACAGAATTTTGCACTTTCTCTTCTAATATTGTAAAAAAAAAAAAAAAACAACACCTTGAGGAAAGACATAAGCAAACAATCCCTCTTGGTTTTCTTCACATGAGACAGAAAGGTCAATTGAGATTATATTGAGCTTCATTTCAGGGCTGCAAGACATGCTGTTCATATCATTAATCCTGCATGGCTATTCCTATGTCCCAGACCTGTTTGGTATTCATTCCCCTTGCAAATAGTAATGATAATATTAGGTGTCTTCAGTTCAAGGCATACAAATCTCAACTATTAATTATTTCATTTCAAATTAACATTGTCCCACAGTTAATATCAAAACTAATTTTACATGGATATTTATAAAATTGTCCGTGACACACTAGCAATAGATTTCAACATTTAAACTTCCGGTTTTCAGAGTACCACTAAGAGAGATTCATGTGAGAAAGTAACTTGTAATTAGGTTGGCCAGGTGAAATTGTGGAGACATCCATAAAAGCACGATCCACTTTATGTCTGGGACCTCCTGCAACCGTGCTAGGGCAGCGGAGAGAAGATTTGAATAATGTGGACTTTTCTCATCTTGAGCAATGTCCTGCTCCATCAATACAACAAACTGCCATCCAGAGAGTCCAGTTGAACAATTTCGCAGTGACAAAATGTATGTGACAGTTAAATTTGTCTGGTTAAACGTTCGTGGAAAGTAATCATAAGAGATTTGCTGGCAACTTAAGCCTTAGTTACCTTCCAAATCCATATGCCTACTTCTAGAAAGGGTATGTAGCTGTGCTATTTCCAGCTCCTGCAGCTATGCCACAATTTGTGGTTTGCAAAATTAGAAACTAATGAAGTATGCTGGCACTAGGAGGAATGCTTGAGAGGAAAAAAAACAGCAATAAAAGGTCTGTAATTGCTGCTGAACAAGGGACTGGTGAATAGAACACCACGCTGGTTCAGGTAGGTAGGCAAAGTGACTCATGAACTAGGTTATATAAAGGGATGAGTCATCAGTGACAACAGAGTGAAAGAACAAATTTTCTCATATGAGAAGGGCAGCTGTTGCCAAAGATCCGCCAGTAGGACACAGAAGAGTAACGAAAAACTTGTTCAACTAGAATAAAGAAGGTTAATGGAAGAAAGTTATAGAATAGCAGCTCCCAGTCCCAATTTGTTGAAGAACTAACATCACTATCAGCAGCTGCAGTATTTCCTGACCATGAGCAGAGGAGAAGGCAGACAATTCTTTAAGCAACTGGCCCATCTTGCACATCCACAGCAGCATGCAGGAGTAATAGAGGCTGAGAGCTGACCAGAGACGGTACCTGGAGGTTCGTTTTTTTCCTGCCAATGAGACAGTGCAGATTTGGAAGTGAGTGGGACATGTTGTATTTCAAGACAAATATATTTTCATTGCATTTGGATGTTAAAGCATGAACATCCATGTGGTCAGCTGTCAATGCAGGAAACAGTAGAGCTCAGACATACTGAACGGGCTTCTTCCCAGACCCCAGTAAAGCAGACATGTGCTTCAGTGCTGTTTCCCCCAGCACTGCTCCAAGGACCCTCACTGCTGTGCAATCCCACAGCTGCACACTCAGCAGCAGTGGGAAGATGAAACTGGTCTCCCCAGTAAGGGGACCCCACACAGAGCTGTGACAGGCCAAGCCAGGCGTATGGATCTAGAAGTGTCACACCAATGCCCCACTGGGAGATACAATGTGTTGAGATTTTTCCCTTATTTGTATAGGTATAGTCCACTTACAGATTAAATGAAGCCAGACCACCCCTCCTCTGATTGTAATTATTGAATGACAGTCAATAATAGAGACAGGGGAATACTGTTACTCTTCAGCACCTTGATATGTTGTTCACCCAATCCTTTCAGACTCTGCTAAATATTTCTTCACCTATTCCCCCAGTAATTTTGTATAATTGAACTGTATATCCAAACAGTGTTTTGGAGTTAATCACCATGCTAGTCATTGGGATGAACAGGAATGGGATGGATTTGCCTTTGTTGTTAGATGGGATAAGCCTACCCATTAGGAAAAAGTTTCCTGGTTTATGCTCTTAGCATAAAATGAAACTCCCTATCTGTACTACCCTTGATTAGATTCTGAGCCCATAAACACTTTCACTAAACATTTGCAAAGAAAAGGAAACAGCCAAGTCCTACTAAGTTATATTGATCAGCAATCATATTGCAGGACATTTATCTTTTTTTGCATATTCCACTGGAAAGAGGTCTCTTTAAAGCTTCCAGTATAATTTAAGCAAAAGTTCTTTTTATATAGGTCAGGAAAGAGAAATGTAATTTCCCTTAGTTTCATTTGGTTAAAGTTCTCCATTTCATCACTTAACTAATGACTCTGGTGAAATGTTTTGAAAGCAGCAATGTTTCTTACCACAAATGTGTTGCCAAACTGAGTACTTCCTGGTCATTGTCTATTTTGGAGAGGATACTGAATGCATATCCGTGTGCTGTTAATAAACTCAAGGAAACTATTTTTATGGCCAAGAAAAAAAAAGGTATTTCTTCCTCAGTACCCACCTCTGTCATTTACAGCTGTGGGAAATAAAAAAGTGAAGTAAGAAATGTGGAAGTCAAGGGAGAGGAGGGAAGGAAAGCCACACAGGGCAGTGCAACATTACCCCAGCTGGAACATTCAGCTTCACTGCTTGACTTTGACACTTAATTTCCTTTCTGAGGTATCCAGCCTTGAAACTAAAGCACTCCAAGGACAGTCCACATAAGGACATAAGCACCCAGAATGGAAACTAGGTAGAATTGGGTCCAAAACACAATCCTCAAATCTTTACCTAATCCAGCGTCTGTCTGTTCTTTTACCATTATTTTTTCTCATATTGTTAAGCTTTCATGTCTCTTACGGTCCAGCGTCTGCATCAGTGACTGTAGTTCAGAGAGTACACACACTCAGAGCTCCCCTAAGGTTTGTTCCAAGATGCCACTACAAACTGACAGCATTGCCATCAAAGGCCTGCCCAGATAAGGAGGTAACACACTTCCATTGTGCCACATCCTGCTGCCCCCTTCACCAGGCAGCACTAAAAGCATCATTCTTGCAGACACTACTGCTACATACACTTTTCACTTTCCCAGAGGTCCCAGTTGCATGGTTCCAGGTTTTCATGTTCTTAGGCAGACTGATAGGACTGCCCTGTCCCCCAGCAAGGCCAGACTTCACATCCTAACTCTTCAGCTCTTTCACTACCAGATGTACAGCTCAACAGCGCAGAAAAATTTGCTGATAAAATCCCTTCATTTTCTGGAAGATTTCCCTTGCAAGCCCTTGCCACACCATGATATCATTCAAGCAAACACACACTGCTGGAGGAGGCTCCAGTAGGAAAAACTGCATGGCTACCACAAGGAACTGAGGAACTAAGAAAAACACCAAAAGTGTTCAAAAATTTTAAGAGATACTTAAGATGCATTCATTTTTGTTCAGAAAAAGCTTGTCAAGGCTGTAACAATGAAAGACTGAATCTGCATTGCAGGCAAAGCACAGAATAACATCATGCACGAATTTCTTCTGGGTGACTGGACTAACTCCCCATCCTGATAGTGATCTTGAAGTAGAGTGTGATCGTGAAGTAGACAGTGATTTTGAAGCTGATGGGAGTGATGACAGTCATAAGGTAGACACCACAAACAGAGATGAGAAGGTTTTGCTTCTAATTGAGGATTACAATGATTTTGGTTCTGATGAAACAAGAGAGTCATCCCTGAAATAACAGTTGGTGAAACAGCAGATTCTGTGAATCAATCTCTGAGCGATATTGAAACGAGATGCAGATATTGAGATCTCACATAAGGGTGATGCTATGGACAGCAGCTAACAAGTAAACCATAAATTGCCTGTTAAAATATTTGATCAGTGCATTGTCTATCTTTAACCAGCACAAACACCGTTCCTTTAATGTTGTTCCACAGACTCACAGCATCTGAAAAAATAAACAACTGCCCAGGACTTCTCATTTGGCATTTCTGCTTTCTGCTGGAACACAATGATACTGGCTAAAAATGTCACTTGTAAACATTTTTCTGTGGTGTTCTTGCTTCGTATATTTACACAGACGTGTATATTTTATACTTTACTTTTGACAAAGAAAATGTGCATGACTTCTATGTTTAATGCATTCATTCCGAGGTTTTTGATTCTCCTACTGCCAATTTGCTTTTTTTTTGCTTAAAGACATTAAAACATATTATTAAAATAGATTTGCACCCATAACCCTCACACTACTGTTACTACACGTTTCAGTGGCCAAGAAAGTGATCTATTCCCAAGTTTTTGATCAGTGAGGTTCCTCTGCATCACTAGAGTTACCAGGCAAGGCGAAGAAAACAGAGCTCAGAAGGTGGGGCAAATCCCATGGAAAAGCTTGCCAGCCTGGGAAGAAGGGAGCCAGGGCAATGCCAAGTCAGAAAATTTGAATTTGCAAAGCTGGATCATGCTAGCTGGAGATGCAACAAATGGATGAAGAGGAGAATGGCTTTCTCTTTTCAGCAACATGTAACACTTCAGACAAAAAGTGACTAGGCTACTAGTCTGCAAACTAGTGTCTTTATTTTAAGCTGTATGCAAGCTTTAGAGGGACTGATGATATTGTTGGCAAGCCAAAAAAGATACTAAAGAAACAAAATAGAGGACTTTCTTTGCTCAGTTGCTCCTCACTAAAGGAATGTAAGAACTAAAGTTATTACGAGTATTTACAAAAATAAGCAGTCAAGGATTGTAGCAGAGGTATTAAAATCCTCATTGTTTCAAAAACAGATCTTGTATGGATCTCATCAAGCTGATGCTCCCAGGAAGAACAGGTAATCCATGCAGTTAGAAAAGAGTTTGAGGGCACTGGGGAGTCAAGAAGCCAATAATAAGCACAGGCTAGGTTTGAAGGAACCAGCCATCCCACTCGTCATGACTAAAAAATTATTTCTCTGCTAAAAAAGCTGAAACTGAAGCAGTTTCTTTCTCGGGGAATTGTGGCAAGTAGAGCCCCTGCTAGGATGGTTAAAAGAGAGAAAAGGGCTTTAGTGTGATATTAGGTTAGCTCTTTAAGGAAAGTCATTATTAACTGCAATTGATCTTAAACCAAGAGTTACGTTTTCCAAAAGGAACCTCACAAACATCTTCCTGCCCTAGAAAATACATGGATCCTATCTGCAACTTCAAGCATCCAATCTGCAAAGCAGATACAATTTAGGGCAGTGTTACTGCTTTTTAGGACAGAACAGTCGGAAGAGCAGAGTCCAGAAGTAGCATTTCAATCTTATTCAGAAAGAAACCTACATAACCCCAGGTAGACTCAGTCTGGATTTGCCAGAGCTCATGGAGACGTCCTGCAAAAACAGAGTCCAAACAAACAGCAGTTCTTCCAGCTTCTACTGGAAGCTAAAAGGAGAGGTGGGACTCTCAGTATTAGCTAATAAGATTTTTTTAAGGAGATATATTTACAGGATTTATGGAATTTGTACCCCTCAACTGCTCTCTGATAGCTTTGCCTCTGCTTAACTTCCTATTTGTAAAGCAGAAGTACATTCTGTTCCTTCCTGTAATGTTTTGGAAAGGGAATGAGGTCTTTTAAGGAGAGGCAAAGCTAAAAACAACAATAAAAAAATTTATAAAAAAAATTTAAGAACTAGAGATCCTTTATGCTGCCTCTAAAGGAAAAGGAGTTTGAGGAAACTGTTAAAAATTGCTAACATGTGTCAAAAGTACAGGTTAAGTCAGGCAATATGTCTTACTTTTTCAGCAGTAATACGAGAGAAGCAGATCTTGTAGTGGAAAAGACATGTAAATTCATTTCCCAGACCAGACTTTTCTTCTCCCAGAGACAATTTCAGCAAACCTGAGTAGATGGGCAATGAAAAGCTCATTCTATGCACATTTGTATGGGACACAAGTTAACGGACAGAGGATTTAAGCCCGAATGAGATCTCTCCAAGCAGGAACTGAAACAGGTAGCTGCAGTATTTAAATGTAAGTATCTCACTAACAGTCCAGGGGGACAGTGGATAATAGGGTCAAAATGGCAAAGCCTGCCCACAGAGCCCAAGCTCAGGCACATCTGCTGGTTATTGCCTTTGCTGAAAGAAAACCTCAAGAGAGTGAAGCAAGCATGTGAGAAGGGAGTATAGAAAACATGTTCACAAGGAACAGCTAGCACCAGGTATTTCCCTGTGCTTGAAGTGTCAGCTGGATCTGACAGGTGCCTTTAGAAAAACATCTCCCTGAATCCCTGCTGTGAGACACTGGCATGCTAGTCATTTCCACACTTCTCCTTTTTGATTTTCATACGTCTCTTTTCTGATAGCTGAAGGAGAATCACATCTTCCCAAGACACTAAACCTTGCTCATCTCCTAAATAAACATTAAGCTCTCACACATACCTAAGGGCTGAGATGCTTGGATGAGAAGGCAAGCCCGGCTCCTCCATCAGACATCCTGCTCCTCCTGACTCCACCGTTACAGAAATATAAAATAACAGAGTCACAGAATATGCTGAGTTGACCCACTAAGATCACCCAGTCTGACTCTTAGCCATCTCCAAGAGTGACACCATGTGCCTGAGAGCATTGTCCAAACTTCTTGAATTCTGTCAGGCTTGGTACTTTCTTTACCCTGGGCTCCTCATCACCAAAACCCTTTCATCAAGACGCTCCTGCATCCCCCTCTTGGTGCAGTAGGACAGCGTGTCCTGCAGATCTGATGCTCAGCTGGGTTTTTTCTTTTTTAAGACTTAATTCCTTGATCTCCCACATTTCCCAGATCCCATGCAAATCACTCTCCCATTGTTGCAACTGAGCACTATTGCTTACTGCTGCCCTCAGATCCTTGGAGAATGCACAGAATAAAGGCTGCAAGCTGCTCCATAGGGGAAAAAAAAGGGCCAGAGACAGATGTTTCCTAAAGGTAATATAGATTCCTGTCTGCCACTTTTGTTTCCTGAAATGACGAATTCCAATCATTTCTGTCTGCCTTAAAATACCACATAGACTTAACATGTGCTCACCAGGAAGATGGAATAAACTTTCCTCAAAATAACAGCACTACCATGAAATACTGATTTTGAGTAACCATTTGACCTTGAAACAAGAAGAAGAATTTGAAATGGTGTCTTTAAAGGCCATAAAAGCATTCACTAATCTTTGGTCAGCAGCTGGACTGGAAAAGATAAGCCTGAGCTGTTAGTTCATTTCTTGAGTCAATGCTGATATGGTCTCTACAGAAATACAGATCAGGAAAGGTTGGTCCTACTGAGCAGAAAGCAATTTTTCAAAACAAAAGTATGAAGTAAGCAATTCATTGGGGTCAGGAGAGAGAGGAAAGCAATGGAATAAATGATTGATGAATGAGAAAATTATTTTAAGCAGCTTAGTTAGACTTCCAGAACACCAAATGGGGAAGGAAAGATGGCAAGAGAACAAAACTGATGCATAATGAGCAAGGGATAAAAAAAAACTACATTAAATAATCACGGTATTTTTGTAAATTATGCTGATCCATTCCAGATAACTCTTGCAAAATTAAGGGTTGATTTTAGTGCCAAAAATTCCATAAATATTTTGACCCAGAGGCTAGCAGGAGCAGGATCTGGCCTATGGATAATGTAATGCAAATAGAACCAAGCCGAAGATTATTTTGTCTTTATTGGCAGATATCTTAAAGGGGAACTAGAGATTTACTGTGTTCACCACAACATTTATTAAAGAAAACATTTATAGAAGTTCCATTTCTCAAAAGGCAATTGTCCAACAGCCTCTCAAAAAATTAGATTTCTTTAAAAACATCTCAAGTTACTGAAGAACGTTTGAAACTAAAAATCACCAGACTTTTAAGGAGATTTAATGTGAAATAGCAGATATATAAAAGCATAGCCTAGTGGTTTCCCTTTACATGGTGGCAAGTTTTGATTAAAATTTGTATTTCTTATGTGTTCAGTGGCTGGCCTAAAATGTAACTATATGACAATCTGATATTTTGAACCTATGAATATAAAAAGAAAGATTTAAACTTTATGAATGAAGTTCAGTGAAGTCCAAAACCAAAAGCACACATCTGACAACCTCAGATTGTGATATAGTTCAGTTCTTACACCTATCTGAACCCCAAAACACTTGGAACTTGTTCATCTTTAGTTCTACTGGGTTGCCATTG
>VXAY01001888.1:103244-132558 GCA_013399855.1 Oxyruncus cristatus
TTTTTTTTTTTCTGGGGTTGCCATTGTTTTTAAAAAAAAAAAAAAAAAAAAAAAAAAAAACCTCAAAGAGGTTTTAGAGTATTTTATAACAAATTCACCGATTTTGAAGCCTGAATAAGTACATGAAGACCTGAAGGAAATGTATGTCGTTTAAAGGAAAGATATATGAAAACATATAACTTCTATTAACCATAATGTATACTTTGAAAGCTGCTAAGTTTATGATGGTGTTTCACTATAACAGCACTAAGAAACTCTCATCCTATACATTTTAATTAGTATCCTACTACCTATAAAACACAATATTCAGTCTACATCTATCCCTTTTTACTAGGCTGTGTATGAGTTAGGACCTGACATTCCCAGAACCTCCCACACTTGTGAGGGATTCTCTTACTTAACTGTGTTTATCACTATCTTTAAATAAACCTGTAATTGACATGGAACATGGCAGTACACCTCCACCACCAACTCAGCCAAATGTAGTTTTCAAGTGGAACAGATCCCAGGACTTTTAAACCACCTGTCTAGCTTAGTTTCGATGCTCTTCAACTGCAGCTAGTGTGGATGAGGCTAATGTGGAGCCCCTTGCTCCAGTTACCCTTAATGGTCACCGCAGTGCACCCGCAGTGCTGTTGGAATACAGCCTTCGATAGAAGGCTGCCTGGAGCTGCACAGCCCTCATTCCGATTGTGGTGCTGTGCTGTGCTGGTAATGTTCTGTGCAACAGCAACACAATACCACTGGCTTATGTCCTTACAAAGGCTTTCACACAGTAGTGGGTGAATGCTTAAATTTCAAAGGGTTGTATATACCTTTTTCAGGTTTTAACTTAGCCTTTATAAAGGAAATCTGTGAGTTCTGCAGCTGAAGTTGCCTGTTGCTTTTGAGATCCAGCAGGTCAGCTGCATCTGCTGTCCTTACCACACGATCTGTGCTATCCAGTGGAAACCCTCCTGTGCCTCCAATGATGGACCCTTGTGCAAACAGACTGGTTCCTGGTTCCTGAAACCCATGATCATATAGCACAGCTGAAAACCTGACAAGGGCCAGAGATACATAAGACAATGCTGTATTTCAGCCTGAACGCCATAGAACGACCACCAAGACACCAAGAAACAGCCCTGTGCTGTGCCATCCCTGAGGAAGGGAGGGAGGGAGGCAGGAAGGCAGGCAGGAAGAAAGGTGGAAGGCAGGAAGGAAGGAAGGAAGGAAAGAAGAAAGGAAGGATGCCCCCCTACAGTCCATGCCCATTACTCAGCCTCATTCCTGCACTTGCTCCGTACTGTTTTGTCTGTGTTGTGTTTATCTACAGGGACTAGAACAAGGATGTTTGTCCCAGAAAAGAGCTGTCCTACCTCCCTATGGCCCCTTCTACAGTCACATCTGGTTCTTTCTCCTGGTGTATTAGTACCAACAATCCTTGGCTGGCTCCATAGCTATCTGAATATCGGTGTTTCAGACATACATATTAGCACCTTATCTTCTCAGCCTCTGCATATGGTACTAACATTCTAACTGCCCTGTCCCAAACTGCCCTAATAGGAGTTTCAGACACATTTCCTGATATCAGAGGAACATAATATATATCTGCAAGACACAAATTAAAAACTTTAGCAGCCTGGGGAAAAAAACACAACAACAGTCTGAGAGAAAGATGTGAGCCTCAGGTTTCTCTTTGGTTTTCCCAAGACCTGTCTAGGACGTCTTAATCTTGTGTATGGTTGAATTAGCTTTGCTAAAATAACTGCCTGAAAATAAAATATACCAGTGCAGTCAAAGAAGTAAAAGTGGATTATTTTTCCGTAACAACTATTTGCCTTAATGCGCAGTTGAAGCTGGATAAAATGAGGTGAATGTGAGACCTAGGTGGGTTACAACTTGCAGCAAACTAGCCACAAATGAAGAATAGCTTAAAGACTAAAGCTATGTTACAAAGTGCTTTTGTTCCACATCTCAGAGTGTGCTTCTGTCAACCTGCCCTGTCAGCTCCACTTCCATTTCTTGTCTAATATCACAAACTGACAAAAGTCTCATGATGAAGCAGCAGTCGCAATTGTAAGCTGTATCATTTTAACTTTTCATTGTTCACTGTGTCCTCATTGTGTTGTACATTATCTGATATACATTGCAATTTCCTCTGAGAAGGGGCAATAATAAATTATATACACATTCTCTAAGTACAAATAGTCCAAAGAAACCAGTTAAATTAGCAATAAAGACACCATAAGCACAGTACCCAATAATTCAAAGAAAAAGTGCTAGTTGCTGTTCTTACAAAAAAAAATCAAATTGTCACAAAATATTTGCAAAATACTCCAGCCTCAAATTGCTTTGGCAATTGCAGGGGAAATTCTCTGGGGTCAGAGTCTGCTGAACAGGGCAGAGAAGCTGAGCCAAAGCAGCAACATACTTGAGGCTGGGTTACAATCTTTTGACAATTCCTGCAAGGTACTATCCTTTTTTGCAGAAGAGCACCTCCTACAGTAGAATTTTGCAATAACCAGTTTCCTTTAGAGATGAATATGAGAAGGGGAGTCAAGCATATTCTGGACTGACTCTGTGACTGCTGCCTGAGACTGGAAACAGGTAATGTTTCTCAACTGGACATGCTAATCCTCCTTATAAAAGCCAGACAAGCATGCTGAGCATTCACAGACTTAGATGAAGGGCTTGGTACAGCAACCTTCTTATGGCATAGCTGAGACAACCCAGCTGTGTCCTGGCCTGGACGGATCCTAGCTAACAAATGAAAGTTCAAGAAGTGTTTGGATGACACTCCCAGGCACATGGTGTGACTCTTGGGGATGTTCCTGTGCAGGGCTAAGGGTTGGATTCCATGATCCTTGTGGGTCCCTTCCAACTCGGACTATTCTGCTATTCTGTGATTCTGTGAAAAATAAACTTTTTATGATCATACAGTGAGATTATAAGCATGCAACTCCTGTAAGCTACTTTGTTTCCACTAGAAGTGGTGGTAGCATTGATTAGTGTGTGAGACAAGATAAAAACAGAGGTATTTGGCTAACAGGTAAACTATCTTGATCTCAGGCAGGAAGTAACAAATTCATTGGGTCTTTAGAGGTGCTTCCCCATCCTTTTTTTGCTCCCCATACAAAGTTGCTCTTTGGTATTTAATAAGACCTGGGGCAATTTTAAATGTCATGCTATGCAACTCCCTAAATATTCTGCGGCAGTACAGACTGTGCAACAAAGCCAAAACAGTGCAGCACTGGAAGAAGAGGACAAAAAAGTGAGAGCTAAATCCTGCCTGGATTTGCTTGTGCTGGTAAATAGAGAAATAAGGGAGCCCAGTGCCCCACTCCTTCACAGCTCATGCTGCGTCCCTCTTCCCTTCATCCTTTCAGCATGCTCCAGCCACCACATCTTCACACAAATTTGCTATGACATCCTACTTCAATCAGACCTGCTGTACAATTTTCAGAGAGCCTGGAAGGACAGCCAGTAGACTTTATTCAGCCTAATTGCACCACTTTGCAATCACTGTCATTTAAGGCTTTTTAGCAGCTGATAGGTCTTCAAAACAAAATTATTCCAATAACTTGTTCTTTTACCTGCCTGAGATTCATGGAAATAGTAATCAGCATTAAAAACAGTTTCTCTCTGAAAATCAAATTGCAGGAAAAGATTTGAATTAAGGGGTACATTTGAAAAAACATAGGAGCTTTTCACCGAACAATGCTAATAACAGGAGGCCTTTAAACCCTATTGAAATAAAATTAAATACATGTTCACCTCAAAAACAATTTTAAGGAATTAAGCTTTCCTAAAGCCATTCAATAAAACCCCTTGGAACCCATTATGTATCCTTTCAATGACGTTTTACAATTATTCAGTTATGGGGTTTGGGGTTTTTTTCCTTGTTGCCTTGGTACATTTCATGAGAGCAAAATGGCCTAGTGCCATTGTGTTAGCTCTGGCGGAAAATACAGTGCTATAAGCAAATGCAAACGCTCTTTTGTTTTCCCCTCATTACCCAACAGAATAAGAATAGTGGTGTAATTGAAAAAGTGACCTCACATTTGGGCACACATAGGAAAGAATGAATTGTATTTTATTGTAAGTTCTCTGGAGTTCCCATAAGCAAACCTCTCCAGATATTGCCCTGGATTGGGGTAAAATGTCAGATTATGCTTCTTATGAAGTAAGTGGGAGGTTTGCCATTGTCTTCTTTGTCAGCAGGAGGGAGCCTCTGGTACTTGTCTTCAGATGTGGGGACTTGTCCATGTCCACCCATGTCACTAGAGCTCTGTCTGCTTAAGTTAGCTGGAGATCTGCCAAGACTTGTTTATACTCTATCACTATTGAAATCACAGCATGCAGGAATTTAAAAAACAAAAACAAAAACCAAAACAAACCTCTTCGTTAAAGAAAGTCCTCAGTGATGGTCCCACACCGTTGAGAAAGGACTGCACATGCACAGAACATGGAAAACAGTTGGGTGTGGTAGCATCCAGAGCAGGGAAGTTGCTGCGCAGAGGATATGCTTGCTTTGCTTGCTCCCACTAGCACAGGAGCTGTAGCTCTCCACGGGTGGGTATGTGAGAGCTGGAAGAGAGGATGAAGTGACCTCTCCTCCTTCTCATGGGGTCCCACAAGGACGAGATGAGAGAAGAAGAGTGTGAGTACTGGGCATCAGTGATGGATGAGGAACACCAGCTGGACCTTGGGGGATGGAGGGGATAGACCCAAAAATCCTGTTACGAGAAAGTCACTGAGTCCATTGAGAGCAGGCACAGGCTGGTAGGGAAGGGAACTGGGTACAAAGCTTTCCCTTTTGTCTATTTTTTCCCCCTCCTCTTCTTTCTGACCCAGTCACTTTAAGTTTTCTTTATTTAAAAGATTAAACATTCTCAAATTCAATTTTCAGTTTAAAAGTCCTCCAGGTTTCCTGCAAAAAATCACTGTAGGTGAAAGGCTTGGCAGATCAGTCCCAAAACTCCGGTCATTGCTGTCCTGTCAGAAGTACCAACAGATACCATCTGCAGTGGCTCATGGAATTCAAAACTTTTTTACACTGTTTTGTTTAAGCAAAGCCATTCCCCTTGCTATCAGCTAAGCTGGAATATACTGTTCTTAAAATTTCAGTGCATCTTTGTTTTGTTTGAATGTAACTATTTGGAAAAAAAAAAATCCTGCTGATGCTTACATCTTGCTAAGCCTTTTATTCTGTGCTAGACAAAAATCATGTAAGATCCAATGCTTAATACAGACAACAACTGCACTTCATTTTGGAGTCAGCCCACCACAGATAAGAGATGAAGACCAAACAGCTGTGATGAGATTCATATTCATAAGGATCCTCCAATGTTTGAATTGCATGGATTTGATGGATGGACTACTTTGCAGATATAGAACTGGCTGGATGTCCACAGAAAGAGTTGTGGTCAGTGGCTCCTTGTCCATGTGGAGACCAGGTGTCTCTCAAGGGTCAGTACTGGGGCTGATCCCGTTCAGCATCTTTGTTGATGATGGACAGTGGGATCAGTGGCACCCTCAGTTCACTGATGTCAGCAAGTTCACTGATGACACCAAGCTGTGTGGTGCAGTCAACACACTGAGGGGAAGAGATGCCACCCAGAGGGACCTTGACAAGCTTGAGAGGTGGGCCAATGGAAACCATCTCATGAAGTTCAATAAAGCAAAGTGCAAGGTCCTACACCTGGGCCAGGGCAATCCCAGGCACAGCTACAGGTTGGAAGGAGAACTGATTGAGAGGAGCCCCGCAGGGAAGGGCTTGGGGGTGATGGTAGATGAAAAACTCAACATGAGCCAGCAGTGTGAGCTCACAGCCCAGAAAGCCAACAAAATCCTGGGCTGCATCAAAAAGAGCATGTCCAGCAGGTCGAGAGAGGTGATTCTCCCTCTCTACTCTGCTTGCTTCTGTGCTAACTATGAAGTTGCTATCATTACATAAAACTTGTTTTTCTTAAACATCTTTAATAATTGAAAATTTACCACTTACTATTTACAAAATACCTTTTTTTTTTNGAAAGGTGGTGTTTTTCAGCCTGGAGAAGAGGAGTTGCATGGAGACATCATAGCATCCTTCCAGTATCTGAACAATGCCTACAGAGAAGCCAGAGAGGGACTCTTTGTCAGGAACTGTAGTGTTAGGACAAGGAGTAATGGGCAAAAACTGAAAGAAAGGAAGTTTAGGTTAGATATTGGGAAGAAATTCTTTACTGTGAGGGTGGTTAGATACTGGAACAGGTTGCCCAGGGAGGTTGTGGATGCCCTATCCCTGGCAGTGTTCAAGGCCAGGTTGGACAAGGCCTTGAGCAACCTGGTCTAGTGGGAGGTGTCCCTGCCCATGCCACAGGGGGTTGGGACTAGATATTTAAGGTCCATTCCAACCCCTTAACATTCCATGATTCTATGACAACTGTGACCCACTTCCAGGAACACATCTCACCTCTGATAACACAGGCAGTGGTCTCTCCTCAGGCTCCCATCCCACTTACCATAGTTGCACCCATGCTCGTGCACTGTGGGAACTACTCCCAGAGCAGAGCCAGCTCACCAACTAAACTCACCCAACAGGGTTCTGTGTCCTAACAGAAGAAGGGGAGCTGGCAGTCACAGAAGTGGAAATGTTTTCCTTCTCCACTGAAGGGACTCAAAACAATGACAAAAGTGACCCAGACTAACACCAAGGAAAGCTGATGGAGATGACTGAGGCCCTTCACTGCACTGGGAGGTATTCAGGACTCTTGGGTCACAGAGTCAACATGTTAGCCCAGCATTTCTAGCTTCACAGTAATGGGATGAAAGGCACAGATAGAGAATATTAAGGCATAGATACTGATGTGACAAAAGAGAGAACTGAAATGAGAGAGAGAGAGAGATGAAATCCTGCATAAGCTTCCCTCACATCTTCAATCACCGAGCTCAGTGACTTGGCTGTGCCTGTGTCATTTCTCCATTATATATTTTTACTCATTTACATGTTGGAGAACCTGTATTAATTGTTAAATGGGTTATTGTTAACTATGTGAGGGTGTTTCCCGCTTATGCAGTAACTCCTTGCCAAGGCAACAAATCTTTGGCTTTTGGCCTCACAGTATTTATTTGCAGTGGATATCCTTGGGTTAAATCACTTCTGCACTTTTTTGGGCACCGGGCACCTGTTCTACTTGAGACGGCTTTTTCCAAGCAAGATGTGCTGTGTTTGCCCACATAAAACACAAAGCAAACAAAGCACAAAGGGAGCTTCAAGTAAAGAGGTCAGCCACTCCCATCCATGCTCAGATGACAGACTCAGCCAAGGAGGAAAGAGGACTTTTGTTTTCCTGAGCTGCCAGTGATATTTTTTGCACCTGAGGTAGGGAGGAGAGGAAAACAAGAGTCTGTCCATTCAAGTTCAAGTTATTTTAAAAGCAACACCTGCTAGGCCCTGGCATTTTGCTTCAACCAAATTCATGGATCTTCCTGGAAAAGGAAATTAATTGCTATTGCTCTGCATAACAATGAGGAAATGCAGAGATTCCTCTCCTATGGAACCCTCTGACTAATACCATCTTGAAGTAAACTTGAAATAGGGATTAGATAGGGTCTCAATCCCTCTGAGATAATTATAACTACATCTTTAGTGCTTTGCAGTCTGATATATGAAATGCTAATTTAACACATTATAATATATGCAGTGTCATCATGGTAATAATTTATAAATAACTGACACAGCTTTGCAGAACAAAATGGTGGCAGTATAATGAAACCTGTGCAGAGACTGACTGTAACATATTTGACATGAATGGTTTATTGAGGGTGGGCTATTGCCTTCAGTGCTACAGTTTATCTTTGGTCTGTTGTTAGCCTAAACTGTGAAAGGTTTTCTTAAATCATTTGAATAAAATCAGTGTTTTCCACCTGTTTCCAGGAGTCAGTAGCTCTTAAACACCTTAACTGTTTGTATCTACAGCTGCAAAATTTGCGTGTGAATACCTCCAATGACCAATTAATTCAAGACATGCTTTAGTTTGCTTAAACTCACATCCATTGAATGAAATTGCCCTGTAAAAATTGAGTTCGATCCTTTAATGCTTGCACTATTAAATGCACTATTTCAAAAGTAGCCAATCTTACAGTCTTTGAGGTGAATTATACTTGAGGAACCCTGCAAGTAGGACATGTTCTTCCTATCAAAATATGTGCCTTTGCAAAGGCATAATCTTCTCTACTGCGGGAGGAGCTGGTGTTTACAAATATCGCTGTGCCATTTTGCTGTACTTTAAAGAACTTACTTCTCCAAAGAAAAGACACTCAATTGCATCAGAAATGTAAATATCTGCCAAAAATATGTTTGTAATCAGGGTTCAGAGTCAGAAAAGTATCCCCATGAAGAAAGGTTAGTTAAGCATATGTTTAAATTTAGCACATGTTTAAGTCATATGAAAGGAAGTTATTCTTCAGCATTTCTCCTTGCACTGACTGTCATACCAACTCTGCTAGAGAAATCAGTGGTTCATCAAATGAACTGAATGCAGTGCCTGTATTTCCTGAGAAAAGCTGCCACATGCATTTAAATATTTTCCTATGTAAGGGAATATGCACCAGTGAGTTTCCAGATCAAGGTCTAAGATCAGAAAAGATGAATGAAGAAATATGAACGAGTTAGCCATCATTCCCAAGGAAAAGATCCTATTTTTGAATACAACCCACATTTCTCAGGGAATCGCTGATCTCTGTAGTTCTTGAACACCTGGGCTTCAGCTGACAAAATGTAGTTTGAGTCAATGGCTGCCACTTGATAAAATACACTCATTTCCCAGCATGAAAAATTAGTGGCCTACACAATAGAGGGTTTGATGTAAATAAAAATCATGCAATTTCAAAGACTTCAAAGACTAATTTCTTTTAGCTGGTATAGTAATAATTATGACAATTAAATAGCTCCTGTTTTTTGCTCAAAACTAACTTACTTTTTTTTTTTTTTTACTACAGGCCCTATTTCTACCAGGATTATATTTTTTTTCAGATAAGCGCATCCACACTTAATTAGAGATAGCAATTGTTTTGCTTCATAAAAATGTAGTCCCCTGCTCAAATTTTGATGGATTAGAATCATAAAGGTCATGTTGTTTTATACAGGACTTCCAATAATTACAGTGTAGAGCCTGCTTTATAGTGTTGTTTGCTTAGCTCATAATCTTCCCATAAAGTTTACATGTTCAAAACATTTATTTCTTTACTTTGTATTTAGTTGCCATAAATCACTGAGCTATAAGAATTCCATAAATAGAGGAATTGATTGTAGTCTCTCACATACTTTACACAGCTCTGACTGCACTAACTTTAGCAGTATCATTCAGTTCATCACCATATACACACATACACTTCTCTACCAACTTTACAAACGTTTGAGAATTATTTTTTCCCCAGACTGAGCAAAATATAAGTAAATTTCTTGTTCTTTTGACAACTAGAGGGGAGAAGAGACCTGCCTTATGCAAATATGACCCCTAAGTATGGCAACGAGCTAATATTACAGTCAGTCAATTTCATAGCTTTGATGTTTGCTGAAGGATCATGAGTGAGACATTATTTTGGAATTCAGATTAATACCATATTTTCACTTTATTAGTCCCAAGATTCAGAAAGTGAAAGAGAAAACACTCACATGAGGTTTGCTCAGCACTATGTAGTATCAAAATCTCCTCTAGAAACCCCACATTCATGTGATTTGTGCATACAGCTGGAACAGTCTAAAGCTCCTTCTGACACTTGGCAAAAATGCCATGACTAAGAGAACACAGTCACACATACACCAGTGCAGAAGCAGGCCTGTATCAGCTCCTTCTTTTGCTGCTCAGCTTGCACACCTTGTCACACGGTGCATGAGCAGATTTGGAGACTGCCCCTCTCAGGACTGTGCCTGTTTCTATTGCCTGTCAGGTCTTCCGTGCACAGCACAGAACTAATGTGAAGTTCTAGGAATTTCTTGCAACATTCATCTGCAGCCCATCAGCATTTCAAAGGTGATGTGACCCCAGTGGGTTGAAAGTTGAGAGGACATGTAGAGTGTGAGGAGGGAGGAAGGAAGTAAAGCACCAGAAGCAGGTAGCTCATTTTTCTCACTAAGTACCAAAACCAGACAGAAAGGAGAAAAGCTGATTGGACAAACTATTTCCAAAAGCTAAATCTTACCTGTTGCAGTAGCTTACAGAGGTTTACCGGTGATACATATGACCTAGCAATTGCCATCGAGGGTCAAAATTCCTGTCTGCAGGAATCTCCCTGCAGACATCACTGTCTGACTATGGCAAACCTATTCTCTGACTTAAAATCAAGGTGTTAACAGTTTTGCCTGGAAGACAAACAATTTGTTTGTTCCTTGGAGTTTTGGTCTATGTTAAGATAAAAATTCAGCCCATACTTCTCTCCTCAATGCCAATCAGAATGATATTTAATGAGAAAATGAGAAAAATTCTGAGTCAAACTTATTTCAAAGATCACTTTAACTTCATTTGCTGTGACTAGTGGTAGATCAGCATTGCTCAGAGGACACACAAGCCTTCCCAGTCTCTGTGGTTCAGAAGCCAGTAGCAGGCACCCCTCTCCATATTGCAACATGCTCCCACCATGTTACTCAGAACAAAAAAATTCCTAATCTGGATTACCTAGCAGGAAAAAAAATTGGTGATTTCATGGCAGTTTTCAAACTGGCACATCCAGAACCCTGCACAGAGCGGTAGCATCGCTTTGTTGACCCAACCTAGGGAGACGTATAGTTGTGACAGATGGGTCTTGTTAGCAGCAATGCACACCATACAAAGGGGTGTGTGTCCTCGCTTTGAAACAAGCAAGTTTGAAGTGTAAAACATCTTGTCAAGTAAAGTCTTAGAAGCAGAAAGTGCCTAAAAAGGCTCACTGTTTGACATTGCTCAGTTTTAAATTACAAATAAAAAAATCCAGGTCTCCCTCCAACCCAGAAAGCAGAAACATTGCACAAGCTTTGACCTCTATCTCCATGTGAGCCACATCATGGGAGTTACATGATGCGTGTCTTCACATTGTTCCTATCTGTTTCTGCTTTAGTTTAAAAAGAAGAAAAAAAAGAATAGGTATATTTCTCTTGAGTTCAGCTCTGGAGTTTGAAATACAGATTTTAAGATGAGAAAAAAACCCTATCCTTTTCCTAACTACAGCATATGTTTCTCTGCGGAGGAAGTGAACACTAGCCAAAAAGCAAAAATATAATCCATGAGTTCCTGTATTTTAACTGTCTGTCATCTTGAAGCAATAAACAAAGGTTAATCAAATACTTACTAGCTGAGTAAATATTTTTGCTCATATGTATAAACCGACCTAGGTCAGATTTTCATGTTTTGGCTCTGCATTAGTATGACTTTTCAAAGTTGGTAGATTCAAAATTATTTTTTCCATCTCAACTCCATAGGCTAAATCGAGGACTATGCATATATACATATATAGGTATATACAGACACTCTATATACGTTGTTTTTTACAGACCCTCCAAGAACTGTTTCTTTTTCCTCTAAACAAAGCCCAGAATTATGTACATGAAAGTGTCTCTAAGGAACTCTGCAATGAAAAAATCAAAATGCATTTAACAGAGGTCAGTAGATTCCAGCAAGGTAACACAGTCCAGCTGCCTACAAACTAGGTGGAAGGATCTTTCCAACCCGCTTTACAGAGTGTGAGGACATGTCAAGAGCTCCATTTAGGCAACACATAGTCCTCCTTACCTTGCATACTCACTTCTATCTGGCTTTCAGCAAGCCCAGGACTTTGGGGGTCAGTAAGTCAATCATCAGCGGAGCTCACACATGCATCAGTCTGACATGACCTTGGTGGTAAACAGGTCTAGAATGGAGAACAGATGGCAAAGGGAGTGAACAAAAGGACAGAATGAATGTGTATTGCCTTCTCCTCCTCTCCCAGGTCTGTATTCTTTTTCTTACAAGTTCAGTCTCAGCTTTGCTCCTCTGACCTGAAACCTCCTGGTTCTCAGCTACAACTTCTGTCATTACAACTCTCAAGCAGAGAAGCAGTGTTAGGATGGTAACAGCTCTGCCCACCATGGGTGATACAGGGGAAGAAGACCTTTCCCATGCTGCTCTCAGGGTGGGGGGCAGTTTTTTGCCCACATGCTGCGGAAAAGTGTTTCTGCCAGGGGCAACCCACAACCCCCATCCACCCAGTACGTTTACCCACCTCTTAGAAAGCCAGTCAACAATGGCATTTTTCCATCTTTCCTACCCTTCTTGCAACTTCCAAGTAAAACATGCTTTTTCGTTACTGACTCCTCTGACTAATCTCGCTCTTTTTTCCGCTGGGGTCACTTTATAGGAATGAGTGTCATTGCAGAGGGAACCAGTTCCAGTGACTAACCCAGCTGCCGTGTTTCAGTGGGAGAACTTGTTTCTGACCTTTACACAGTCCATCTACAAGAACATACCCTCAACGCTAAAATCGTTAGTCACTACTTTTTGTGCAAGATCAAGCTGCATTTTCTTCACTGGTTCTTCCAGTATTTTCTAAGGAAGCTTAGCTGCTATTTGAGACATAGTTCTTCAGGGAGATAGGCAAACAGAAGGTGTTTGCAGTCGGACAGTGTAATATCTTCAAAACAAACAAGAATGTATTAGTCTCGGTTAATATATTTCTAGCAAGTGCATACCAGTCATGTTATTTCTTTCTCCTTAACCATGTCAAAAATAATTCATTCCTATCAATTCAATAAGCACATAATTTTCATTCTCAACTCCTGACACTTCTGTCTGATTTCATGCTACAGTTACGTTTTTCTACTTGTTTCTGGATCCTTGGCCAGTAAATATGATGTGTGTTCACAGGTTTTCTTAAGCAGGACAAAGGCCTCTGGTCTTTAATAATATAAGTTAGGCATGGGATCTCAACCTGGCCATAAAATCTGGCTGATCCATATAAGCCCATATGATGGACCTGGCATAGTGTCAATGCAGGGATGGAGTAGATGTGGACATAGGCGGGAATATTGCCATTGGTGCACCCAAGCCATGGTCCCCCCCGGTTTCCAGTAGCTCCTCCAGGAAGGTATCAAAGCTCCACTGCCCTGTTACAGACTGAGAGAGGAATCTGCTTTCCAATGCTGCCATTTCTAACAGGGGCTGAACAAGAAGATCAAGCACATGCTTTTACATCAGCCTAAGCAGGCAAAAAAAGAGTACATTCACATGCAGAAGTGGCGGGGGTGGAGGGGGTGGAGGGGGTGGCTGTCCTGCCCTGAGGACAGGGTACTTCCTGCTTTCCCAGCTATTTTGCAAGATTTGTAGAAGTTTGAAGGCCCAGCTTTTTGGAGAAAACACAAAGACAACTTGTACTCTGTCCATCCTGGGTGCATGGTCCTCTCCACATCCATGAGAAGCCATGAACACACCTCCCAGAATCAGGAATCATTGAGACCACATCATGGAATTCAGGAGCTTCTGGTAACTGGAAGGACATAGCTCTGGCTATGTTCAGTGGAACATCCCACTGCATTCATCTCACTAAGCTCAACACTGGAGGCTGACCTCAGTTACAGTCAGTCACTCAGAGACATATCCACTTCAAGAAAAGACTCAAGGACACCTGGAAAATATGGTTCAGAAACCCCATTTTCCTAAGAACCAGGGACTCTTCATGCACTCCCAGTTTTCTTCCATTGGTATTTGCATAACGGTCACACCCACAGGCCCTGAATCAGAGGCCATGGTGTATATATCAAGTGTCCCTGTTTGAATGTATGTTCATCAGGGCTCTAAACTCATTCTCCACCTGCAGCCCCTCTCCTGGTCACGGATACCTATCTTTCTCCTTTCTTAGCTTGGAAAAGAGAAGTCCTCCTCTGAGATTTGTCAGGCAGTAGAAGCAGCTGGAGGAGCAGTTAGTAACTAAATTTAGATGCGTAAGAAAAGACTTAGATCCAAGTCACTGACAGTAGCTAATTTCAAAATGCTTTCAGTTTTGTGTTCAAAGCTATCTCCACAGGATCTCCTCTGAGTTTTACTTTATGGCTGAGAAGATTTTCTTCTGTCGATGCTAATTAAAATTATAATAAACAGACACTTCTGTACAGTCCTGCAATTACATAGTTTATACCTGTCTCATCTACTGATTTCCTGGGGTATATTTTAATTTAGATATCTCTCTGGGAGTGAGGTGACACTTCTTCCCACACAATTCCCTCACATGTATCTCCTGTCACAAATATCTGAGATACTCTTTGCCTTTCAGTTTCTTTCCTTTATCCCTTGAAATTCCCTTTATACGTCTTCTTTAAGGAGACATGTTTCCTGAAGCCACTAGAAGCCTTTTCCTGCCAGCTACTGGCTCAAAAAGGAGTGTTCTTCACCTCTACAAGGTCCAGCATAGTCCTTCTTGCATTTTAGTTCCCACTGTGGTGAGCACTGAAGACCCACTGTCTTGGCCCAGGTTCTAAGTAGGGTATGTGGTATGCTGAGTATTTCTCAGTTTTTGCCTCTCGCGCTTCCTGTCCCTCACCCTCACCCTGCACAGCTGGGTGATGCCTACATAGGAGTTATGCCTACAAGGGTTTGCTTTAGACTCTAAACCCAGAGGGAGAACTTCCAAAGGGCAACACTGGCAATTTTAGTCTGTGCTCAGAACTAATGCGAGCACATCTGCTCCACTGAGGTGCCTCAGCACCAGCATCTTCCATTTATTGTCAAAAAAATTACATATGCTATGAGGTTTGAAGTAATTTAATATAAGGCAGCTATCAGCTTCTAAAAGAAGATTAAATCAAACTCAGTGCAGTGTTGATAATGAATGGAAATAACAAATCCAAGTTGTATCCAGCGGATGCTGTAGAACAGTAGAACTCAATTTTGCTCTGCCTGATACCCAAGATGCCTTTGCTTGGCAATTTAGCCTGTAAACTAACCATCGTCATTTGGCACATTCAGAGATGCTTTAGGCACAGAAAAGAGAACAGCAAGGACTTCTATGAAAGCAAGGGAACACAGAAGGAAATGCAAATGTTATTATATTCCTCTTTGCCAGCTGTATTTCTGAGTCCTTACTAGATGGACAAACAAGATGTTATTTATTTTCTGCACACACATGAATTACAAAGTTCTACAAGTACCAAGTGCACAGTTAAGGCTGGATTTTGCATACAAAGCACAAGGGAGAGTGATGTGGTTTCCTACAGCGTCCCTTGTGCATTTCTGCTGGAATCAAGCCCTTCCAATCAGAAGACTACTGAGTGAAACAGGAAGAGAGAGTTTATTTTTGTCAAGAAGGAGGTTCTGCCACCAGTTTGCAGAAAGGGGCAGGGGTCTGTAGCTGAGCTGCACAGCTAGCAGCAGTGGCCCACACAGAAGGCAAAAACCTACACAGGCTGCCAAAACAGCTATTTACCAAAGGAGTTTCACTCCCAAGGAAGGAGACAGCCCCAATGACTCCTTGGCAGCAGGCATGTGTCACCTCCAAAGCACATATCAAAAACTCTTCATCCTGACCCCCAAACACACCTTGCCTTCTAAGACAGAGCAAAGAAGTAAGCAATGGCACTGATATAAAAATGATCCCTTTTAGAGACAGTTGTATGTTATGTTAGTCTGAATACAGCCATAGTCTACATCTACAGGACTTAATAGAAGTCATAGAAAATCCACGGACTGTGACTGAGTCTCAAGAAATCATGTTTCAGCCCTGCAAAATGTATGGATCATCGCTGAATCTCAAATGACTATGTTTTGTAATTGTGTACACACATCCATTGGAGAAGGAGTGGAGGCAACGAAGACAGGGGCTACGAGGCAAGAAAAGCCTCCTACAGGAATTAGGTTTAGAACAAAAGTGTCTAAAGAGTTATGTCCAGCAGCAATGAAGAGAGAATCAATGGATAATAATTAATTAGGGGATAACAAACATAGGCAGGTAAGACAGAGGGAGAACTCAGGAAGCACTTAGCATTGAAGCCAAGTGCCCTTCTAAGAGCTGTTGCAAAAAAAAAAAAAAAAAGTACACAGTACAGTTATATTGAGATACTTCGTTAAAACATTAGAGAGTCATCTGCAAAACTGTAATAATTAAAAAAACCCCAAGTGTTTGAATTCATTGCCCTGATTCTCAAAAATGGGTTTCTTTGACCACTACAAAAAAAGAAGAGCTATTAAAATAAGCTCTTTGGAGGGTCCTGCCCTTACTAAATAAATATGATGAGATGATCAAGCGTTTATCACCCTTTTGAAATTTGATCATGATATTTCAGTCCCTTAGTGAGTAAAAATAAATTGCATATTAGATTATGCCCAAAGGATTATTCCTTCTAATGGTAGCTGTAAATAGTATGTTTGTTTGAAACCCTGAATAAGAGAGGGCAAAGTGCACTGTGTGATTCAAACATACACTGCTTGCTACAAAAAACCCCATCAGCATTATTATATCTAAAGCAAGCACAGGCAACTTGTGAAAAACACAAACAGAACTCACCCACCATTGTTAAAGTTGGGATGCCCTGCCCCAAAACATCTGAGAAAATCCTCACGGAGATCCAAACCAGTCAGGTGGCTCCCACATCTATATGTCTGAGACAAAACTCATGGCCCTGAACTGAGTTTTGAGAGAGATTGCATTTCATGGTTTGAGTTCAGGGTTTAGCTGCAGGGGCTTCCCACTGCTGCCAGAAATTCAGATCAAAACCACATCCCAAATCTGCCATGAGAACTTGAGGGGAGAGGACATGCGAGCAGCTTGAGGGATGGCAGTAAAACAGCTCTGGCAATCTACTCCTGTGCACAGGAGCATGAGACCAATGGTTCTGTGCCACAGACAGCACTGGGTCCTGGGAGTGCCCAGTGCGGCACTGTAGCACCAGCCACCACTGCCATCGCCACTACCACCTCCACTCTCACCACCACTACACACTCTGAAGTTGCACCAAATGCTGCAAGCACTGCCAAAGCCCCAGCCAGTCCCTGCAATGTCCCTAACAAGCAAAATTAAAATAAGCCTGCGGCTGGACTGCACCAGGAGAACAGAAGCACTCTCTAACTGAGGCTGTTCCAATCTGTTGCTGCCAGGGGTTGCTGGACAACTTTAATGAGGCTGAGTTGGTTGTTTTTTCCTTTTCTTTTTCTCATTTCTGGTCGGCTGTCAGGAGCCAGACCAAGATTGCTGAACTCAAGGCTGCCCCTCTGGCCAGCCTGCTCCAAAGCTTTCCCACGGGCTGCTGTGGGGTCAGTACCTCGCGCTCTGCCTGTGAGCACATGTGTGCCTCTGCTGCTGTGTGCATCCAGCATGTGAACATTGTGGGCAAAATAGGCAGTCTGAGCCCTTTTATGCCCATACTTGTTTACCTTTTGTAACAGGTTTAAAACATTCTGTTTTCTTTTACAACTCAAATCCCTGTCTAGTGAATTTTTTAGCAACCAGTACTGCTCTCTTTTGATGTATACTTTTCAGCTAAACCATTTCCTTTTTTGTTGTTGACCTCGCCTTCTTGCACGGTTCATGGTTACCTGGTCCCTTTGGACACTGACTATTCAACTACAATTTCATAC
Source organism: Oxyruncus cristatus (assembly GCA_013399855.1). Lineage (NCBI taxonomy): Eukaryota > Metazoa > Chordata > Aves > Passeriformes > Cotingidae > Oxyruncus > Oxyruncus cristatus. The sequence goes on from VXAY01001888.1 coordinate 120,782, forward strand.
CACCGTGTTTTCCAGTCTGTCCTTGTGTTATGCTGGTGAAGTCTCATTCCCAACCAGAATGTCCTAACCCAGCAAAATCTTCACATTTACAAGGGGAAAGACTCAAGAATATTTTTTTTTCAACCTTTGTTTCAATTCTGTAAACCTGAAAAAAAAATGAAGAAGAAACAAAAGTTGCAAAAAGGAGGAGTTGAAGGGAGGCTCAAGGAGCCCATATAATAGAAGGGTTGGGCTGCAGCACCGAGTGCAATATCTTATAACTGCCTTCAGAAGGAGACAGTTTATTATTACAAAAAAAAGAATAATATCTGAATGTCATTATCAAACACGCCACAACTGATACATCCCCGGCACACCTTCAGAGAGATCTCTCTGTCTACTTTTGATGACGGAGAGTAGCCAAGCAGGTCTCTGACTGGGTCTGTCTCATGCCTGGTGGAGCAGCAGGACATTCACAGGGCTCTGTGCCAGCTGGCAGTGCTTCAACCTAATAATCCCATACAGCACTTTCCTACAGGGCACTTCAGGGTGTTGTAAGGCTTCATTAGCTAAGGCTTGTAAAGCACTCTGAATGCTTAAATAAAAGGGACTAGTTGAATGTTAAGTATCAGGAGGACTTTTTTTCACCAAGAGAAATTTACAGTTTCAGCTCAGAGAGGTCAGCTCTCATCCTGCCCTCAGCTCTGTTAGAGAGAGGCATCTGCCACTGGTAATAGTATGAACATCATTGTCTATGAACGTGATTGCCGGGATGGCCTGAAAACAACAGTGACAGACAAGTTTCTTTCACAACTAAAGGAACGTTTCATTGATTTCTTAACAGAAATCCTAATTTCTTCATTTGCAGCACTATAGCAGCTAAAGCTATATGCAGGGCAATCCTGGTTTTTACCAGGATATTTGATTCCATCACATTTAAAACCTTTGTGAAGAGTCATAAAAAAAAATTACAAAAAAGGCTATATTTTAGCATAAGTGAAAAGTACTGCCATTGCTATTAACAGAACACCTCACAAACAGCAGAAAGCTTTTCCATTTATATTAAATAAATAAATGGCAGTTTGAATTAAAACAGTAAATCAACTGCTAGCCATGCAAACCATCCTGCACTACATCTTGAAGGCAATATATCCATAGACAAAAAGGAACTTTCTGTCCAGAAAATTAGTTCTGAAGAGTAGAGGAAACCTCCCCACAGACTGTGACCCTAGCAAATAATCGTTCTGGATTGTAGCCTCAAAAACAAAACAAAACAAAACAAAACAAAACAAAAAAAACCCAAACCAAACAAAAAAAAAGACATATTATTAACAGGAGGTAGATCTGCGAAATTAAGAGAATCATTCTGGCACCAAAGAAGAATGATTCATTATACTATCATTTAAATGTGTTAGAGATTACTGCTATAAATTACAAAGGTCAGTTTTCTCCTTTATTTTATCAACTTCTGTGCATCTATTTCCCAATAGTCACCAAGGTATACTATCTTTTGCTTTTCATAATCTAAAGACCTGTAAACTTAGAAAGCCAGACTTGTAGAGAGTTGGAGACAAGACCTTCTTCAGGAAGGAAGGATGATTTTATCAGGAAGGAGTTCTGAAGGAGCTGGTGACAAAGTTGCTAAGCCACTATCCATCATTTTTGAAAAATTGTGGTAGTCAGGTGAAGTTCCAAGTTACTGGAAAAAAATGGAAATAAACCCCCTGTATTTAAAAAGGGGTAGCAGAAAACCCTGGGAACAACAGACCAGTCAGGCTTACCTATGTGCCAGGCAAGACCATGGAGCAGATTTTCCTGGAAAATATACTAAGGCACAAGGAGAACAAAGAAGTCATTAGTAACAGCCAAAATGGCTTTGCAAAAGGGAAATCATGCCTGGAAAATCTGGTGATCTTCTTTGGTGGGGCTTCACTACTGGGTGACAGGGGCAGAGCAATTGACATCCTCTAGCTGGGCTTATGCAAAGTGTTTGACACTGTCCCACACAACATCCTTGTCTTTAAATTGGAGAGACATGGATTTGATGGATGGATAAAGAACTGGGTGGCTGAAGAAAGGCTGGATGGCCATGCAAAGAGTTCTTGTCAGTGGCTCCTTGTCCATGTGGAGACCAGTGACAAGTGGTGTCCCTCAGAGGTCAGTACTGGGGCCAATCCTGTTCAGCCTCTTTGTCAGTGACAGGGACGGTGGGATCGACGGCACTGTCAGCAAGTTCACTGATGACACCAAGCTGTGTGGTGCAGTCAACACACTGAGGGGAAGAGATGCCACCCAGAGGGACCTTGACAAGCTTGAGAGGTGGATCAATGGAAACCATCTCATGAAGTTCAATAAAGCAAAGTGCAAGGTCCTACACCTGGGTCAGGGCAATCCCAGGCACAGCTACAGGTTGGAAGGAGAACTGATTGAGAAGAGCCCCGCAGGGAAGGGCTTGGGGTGATGGTAGATGAAAAATTCAACATGAGCCGGCAGTGTGAGCTCACAGCCCAGAAAGCCAACAAAATCCTGGGCTGCATCAAAAGGCGTGTGGCCAGCAGGTCGAGGGAGGTGATTCTCCCCCTCTACTCTGCTTTACAAATTTGTTTAGTATCACTTCTAGTCCTGTGTCCAAGTCATTTATGAAGATGTTGAAGAGCACAGGGCCCAAGATGGAGCCCTGTGGAATGCCACTAGTGACAGGTCACCAATCTGATGTCACCCCATTAGCTATAACTCTTTCTGCTCAACCTGTGAGCCAATTGTTCAGCCACCACATGATGTGTTTATCCAGCTGTGAGCTGGACATTTTGTTCAGAAGGCTCCTGTGAGAGACATTATAGAAAGCTTTACCAAAATCCAGAAAGATTACATCAGCTTGCTTCCCTTGGTCAGCTAGGTGAGTTATCTTGTCATAGAAGGAAATCAGGATTGATAAGTAGGACTTATCTAGTGCCTGGAAACCTAGTATGTAATATTGAGCATGACATTATTAGCTGTGCAAGTGCCAAAAAAGCCTTTTGTGGTTTTTTTCACATTATAATGTGATTTTTATTACTATTAATCAAACTATGCCAAAAGATATTTGTCCTAAATGCATGATCTTATAAAATGTACATTTATATAGTTTCTTCCATGGCTGATTATTACCAAATACCTAACAGAAGAATTTTTTATAGAAATGGTGAGACATTTTTATACTCACATGGAAGGCAATCAATCTGTAGAAAGAGGTAAGTAAAAGTAAAAATATCTAGGAAAAGTTTAATTCTCTAGGTCTGCTATGTCCATAGTGGTTCAAGGTCGACAAGAAATCATTTCAACATCTGAAACCTGCATGGACTCCATCTACTGCAGGTGGAGAAAGAATTTTCATAAAGAAAACAAGCAAATATGTAAGAAAAAGAGTTGAGTATCTTCACTACAACACAATGTCACCCCTGAAGTCTCCGTTAATTGACTGAAGAGCTTTGCCGTATGGCTTCCTGCAATTACCTGTCAGTCAGCTTAAACTGCTTCTTAGAACATTGTCTTCAATAAATGAACCTCTATATTAAATCATTTTGATGGACACATAAACACACATTTTTTAGGAACAATTACAAATACCCTCATAAACTTTATGTTTTCCCTCTTGGGAATTCCTTAATGTTTCAAGGTTTTATTCCAGTAGTAATTCATCAGAAATGTGAATCTAAGTGACTTTCCCTCCCCCACAGTAAAAAACCCCAACGAAGTCATACAAAATCCCACAGCCAATTATTTTCTGTGTGAAACCTGCAAAACATTACCACCAACTTGAGTTACACTCATGTAGGTAATGGTGGTAATCTCCTTCAAAACATTTCTCTCCTTAAAGTAAATTAGGTAACCTCCATGTACAAAAAGTGCCAGGTTCATATGCAAGACCTGATGTATGTGATGCTTATAGCAAAATTTATAAAGCAGGTAAAGTCACAAGTACAGAATGTGCTCAAGGAACTAATGACTGCAAAGCACATAAAATCCTTAGAGAATTTGTCTGGCCTCCATACTGTGAAGGGTAGAAAGGCTAAATAGTCCTAAGCACTCTCCCTACTAAGGAAGGAAGACCTTTTCGGCCTAGGATTTTTTTTTTAATACTATAGCATATTGATCAAGTATTAAACTATTACCCACTGGTCAATAATTTATTACATCAGTTAGTGCACCTAACTGCTAAACTAGCTGTAGTAGAATCCTTATCCTGAGTGTTAAAGCTCTGAAATTAAAAGGTAACAGGGCCATTGAATTCTGGTTGCAATAGAAGCCCAGTAGACCCACATTCCTTCCTGATGAAAAGTGTATAAAGCTATTAGAGTCTAATCATATTGTTTTATATGTAATTAAAAATGTCTTAAAAGTAAAGTGCTCATCTATTGAAACATGTGGAGGCTCACTTGGCAAAAAAAAAAAAAAAATCTTGCAACAAAGCAGGGGGAAAAACAGTAAAAAGAAGAACTCTCACTGCTCCCAGAACCCATCTTCAGACACAAACATTTTTAGCTTTGCTCAGCCTTGCAGCAGACAAAATCAGAGCTGCCACCAGAGCAAGTGCTTTTGCCAGAGTGAGCTCCTACATGGTGATGTTGTCAAAGCATCAGCTGCCTCTGAATGAAGGTAACATGCCTGTTCAAAAGAAAAGTAGTCTCTGTCACGGACATATTAAAGCTTGGCATGGAAGGAAAACAGTTTAACTTTCATGTGATAGATCTCAGGACTTAAAAAAAAAATGACACAGCTCTGAAAGGCAAAGCTAAGCTATCTGGATTTTTTTTTTTCCCCCATTCTAGTTTAGGCAATGAACCTCCATGACCCACTTCCACCCTAAAATCACTTATTTACACAGACTCAGTGTGCCCCAGGAATAATTTTTGACAGTGAAAGCATAGCAGATTGCTATGCCTTTGCTTTAAGAGCCTCATGATGTGTCAGAGACATTTAAGACAAGCTGCCACAAATATTTTCAGACTTACATTTAATACTACTCTTTTGTGAGCTTACTTATGGCTTTGGAAATGCAGTTTGAGAGACCTGCAGCAAAACTTACAGATCACTAGTATTTTGCATTTCCAGCTGCTGTGGACTTGTGAAACTGCATTAAAACACGACAAGAAGTCCTGCATTTCAAAGACATGAACCCCGTGGTATATCAAGACTTGACCTTTAACTTGCTCAGTAAATGCACCATTTTTTTACAGCATTTCCAAAGCCTTTGGATTTCAGCAGTGTGTCATGTCCCCCATGTCACACTGATAAGTAATCTGAGCATGGAGCATCCTCACATCCTGTGCCAAGCAATAAACACTACACCAGGTGATACTAGTGCGTATTCACTGATATTTGAAATGCAAAGTGTGCTCATTGCCTCTGCACAGCTCTACTAAACCAAACCTCTGAGGATAAATGACTGCCAAAGCACAGAAGGGGCCCTTTGAATGAGAGATACCATTCAAATTCCAAGCAGCACAAAACAAACAAACAAACAAACAAGAAAATAAATAAATAAAACAAATATCGGAAAAAGATAATTGTGTACCGTTGAAAAGGAGGTAGAGAGACACAATACATGAGTCTTGAATAAAAATGAAAACCTAATCACACTGTACTGAGGCTGTGGATAGAACATTTCATCCCCTTTTTTGTATTCTGTTCAGTCAGGCAGGCATAAAAATGACCTTTCTTGCATGCAGGTTTTCAGAAACCTGTTTCAAGCAGATGTTTATTTTATCTGACTGGATCTGAGCTGACCTTCAGCATAGATGATACCAGATGTTTTTTATTTAAGGGCTGTACTCTGAAAAGTAAAGCCTGGGCAGTACAGCAGGTGTCTGTGTGTGAGGACTTCATCTTCTTCATCCCTGGGATCTTTCAGAGCTTTGTGACTCCAGCAGAGGCTGCCAGTAAGCAGAAAAGCTGCCTGTTTCTTGGCTGCTGTTTGATGTGTATTGCCCAAGAACTCTGTGTATGGTTTGAAGTATCTTGTGTTGGTCCCAGGCAACTGACCTGCAACATTAGAGATGTCCTCTGACTGCTTGTTGGTGTGTGCTTACAGCCTTGGCACTACACAAGCCTTGAGCCATCCCTTTCTCATAAGAGAGTGAGGTTTTCTCAACAATGAACAGGATTTAAACTCAAGAATGTTCCCTTCCTTTCAGGCCCACTGTAACATTTTCAAGGTGTGTTTCCCACTGTGTTTTGTCCAGAGTCCAAACCCAGAGAAAGCTGTCTGCTGAAATGAAAAGGGTATTTAGCTATTTAGCTTACCTAGTACCAGGTATGAGACCACTTGAAATGGACCATACAGAAAGGTCTCTGTGGCTCAATATCTTCTCTCTGACAGGGGTCAAAATCCAGTGTCAATGGAAGGCAACAGATAGGGATGCACCAACAGGATACTTTACCCAACTAATGTCACAACATCTGGTTAACACATGACTGAGGGCAACAGTGAACTGGAGATGATTCTTGTATGTTGGGTAACCCCCAGTGCCTTTGTTTGTCATTAACATATTCAATCTCAAGACATGAACTTAGGCATCTATATCCTGTGGCATAGCTTTCACAGCTGAGTTATACAGCACTTGAGCAGTTTAACAGTGAGCAGGTCAAGTTTCACATTTTGGGCATTACCTCCTGTCTGGTTTACGCATGTCACCTGTTAGCAAAGGTGTGTATAAAGGGAAGTTCTTGAAAAAGTAATGAATGTACATCAAAAGGGGAATGGCACGAAGAAAAAAGGAGAAAATGAAGTATTGCCTTTAATATAGTGTTGGTCTCTCATTTGCCTTAGGTCCTAAGGGAGAGGTTATGGAAAGCTAGAATGGTAATGTTTGCATCTTGTTTGAGTTTGATGATGATAATCATCATTTTTATTACTACTACTACTACTACTATCATTACTACTACTCCCATTTTTTGTCATACTACTACAAATACCTGCTTGGATTGGATAAAACCTCTAGGATTTAATCATACTATGCATTCCAAGGGCTAAAACTTTAATCAGCTGGCATCTTGCACATTTTCTTGAAGAAAAGATACTCATTTTGCTAAGAAACTTTAAGTTCAGGATTATAACATATGAGAAGTAAACAGGAAGACATTCAATGGAAGCAAAGTGAGAGAAAAATGGGAATAATGGCCTAATCAAAGAAGAGAATGTAAAATTCCTAAAATCATAAGGATATTTATGAAATCTGAAACAGGCAAGAGTTATCACAATGGAGCTCCTTCTTTTGTACTTACAAAGACCGTGACTCTGTGTTACTGTAACTACCTGCCTGTAGACCAGTGGCAGTCCCAGCGACAAAACGCCAGCAAGCAGAAAGGTGGAATGAAAGAAGGGATTTATTGACTTTTAATAAGTGAGTAGAAGAAGAGTGGTAGAGAGACATCTGCCACTCCTAATCCATTTACCAGCCAGGATTTTGGCTTTGAGAAGATTTCTTAGTCTGGACAGACAGAGGAAGGAAAGTGAAGAAGAATTAAAAGATGTCTGTTCACTCAATCGCTTTGTTACGAATCTAAAGGATTTGACTGAAAGAACTCATCTAGACCTAGATTTTTCCAGTATAAGTATCTTGATTTGTTTGTGGAAAATCATAGAGCACAATTCACAGCACTGTCAAATTTCCTCACACATGTCATTTGCGATTGTAAGGTTGTTCTCAAAAGATTCATAACCCTCTGGAGTTTTCCAGCCCCAAAGCACATCCATATAATGAGTCCATATAATGAGTCATTATTGCTGCCATATCTGGGAGCCCATAGGCAAAACCAAGCCCTGACTAATATGTCCAGAGCCAGTATGCATGCTTACAAAGAAGGAGCATATATACGTACAGACAGATGCATAAACAAGGGACAAAAATAACTCCAACAACACATCACTACTGTCCCTAGGAGGCAGTTGGCTCTTCAACAAGTTCTTTTCACGGTATTCCAGGATTTAATTACATTACTATGGATGACAGGAAGTCATCTTCCTTCATCCATGTGGGGATATAGAAACTACTGAAGGCTAGGCTAAACTGCTGAGTGTATTAAAGCATTAAAATTGTTTTATGCCTCATTAATGAACCTAGTTTTAAGAGAATAAAAAGAAACACCTTTGATTATTGAGAGAAAAATAATGTGTCCAAATCGAAACATATTCAGCACTAAGTGGAACTCACGCAATTGGTGAGAAAAAAATAAAGCAGGGAGACTATGTGATGCAGTCTCAATAAAAACTCTGAAAACACCCCAAATGCTTATTCACTTGATTTCACTTCTTTGCCTTGCAACCTGCCCGTGAGTGAACCAGTTGTAGAAAGTAACCATATACTTTCACATCAACCAGTACATGTCTAAATAATTTAGGCACTTGCATAACAGCTACTGCAGCACAAAGGAAAAAAAAACCCAAAATATGGAGTAGAAGGGTTATTTGCGTTTAATTTCTATAATATTGTGAAATGGTTTTAGTGTTTCAATGTTTCTGAGTATTTTTTCAACATTTTTGAGTATGTTTATTAAGAATGATTTTCTTCCTGAGTTTTTCCCTACAGTTTGTTGACAGCTTTTCTTAGGCAGATGGACCTTGATACCAGAATAGAGGAAAATGTCTTCTGATCAGCGCGAAGTCATGACCCAAATGCAATAACCTCTTGGTTAGGAGCTGTGTCCCACATTCAGCATGTCAGCCTGGGAGCAGGAAGGTTCCTTTTGGCCTGACCTGGAGGTTGTGACTAATGCAGCCTTCATGGCATAGCCGGTCAGTCTCAGCTAAAACCACTTTTTACTCGTAGGTTACAAAGAGTACCTCTAACTCCCAAGACACCCTTAAAAACAAGGTGAATGCCACAGACCTGCTTCACAAAGGCCTATCACATGCTAGTAGTTTTATCCACCAACACTGTTATCCATGTTCAGCTGTTTATAACCCAGAGGTAAAGAAATAGCTCATTTCAGGCTCCTGGAGTAACATTCCATTCCCTAGAAATGTTTCATGCTGTACAGATTATTTGCTGAATGAAACCACTGTGCTGACCTGCGGCACATATGTGACCATTTCCACTCACACTCTTCTGCACATAACATGCAGCAAAAGTGCAGAGTTTAAATTCTATTAAGAAGTTTACTTCAGAATTGTGATCATTTAATAGGATCATGAAATTGCTTAAAATACACAGTGAGCTTTAGCATAAGAAAGCATGGATTTTTTTATAGAGACATTTTTTTTATGGTTCTTTTATTAAAGTTTAAAGATGAATTATAAATCTATCTCTACACTATCTAAAAAGGAATTTTAACCTTTATTTAAAAAATCAGATTTATCAAAGATAGTAATGTATGCTGGAAGTAACAGAGTACAGAATTGCTTACACATCTAACTGCCAAGACCTGAAGATAAATACCCTGATAATTCCTAGGTATTTAAGGTTACCATGGAATATCACTAGAAATAACTTAGCAAATAATTTAAGAATGCCTCAGACTGTAATTTCGTGCAGATAAAGGAGTAGAATATTCTTGGTGTAGTCCGGAGTTCATGAAACAGTGAGGGTCTTATTCTAAGTACTTTTAAGTCTATTCTATGTAATTGAGGTGGAAAAGTAGCAGCATGACAGTATGTGATTTAAATTCTAGGTAATTGTTACATCTCTAATAGGATTTTTCCGTTGAACAACAGAATAGGCAGGCAGTATGTGAAGCAAGGGTAAAAAAAGAAAAAAAAAAATAGTGAATTTGGAAAGCTTAGAGGAAGAAGCCTACCTTGAACTATTTGCTCCTCTTCAGTAAATGAAGAAGGCAGAAACTTTTGCCAAACCATGAGGAAACATGTTTGTGCGCATCCTTCCTACAGGTTTTCTCCTCATGCCTGGAGTTCTTCCCTCCTGAGGCATAAACTCTCTGAAGCTCCCTCTTTGCAAAACCAAGGCTTGTCTCATTATTAAGACACTGAGTGGCGACCCTGGGAGTTTGTTTCTTTGCTGACACTGCCTTTGTACAAAGGTGAATCCATCTGCAGAGCCTATGGCCACAGCTAAGAGAGCCCTTGGTTGCTGTGTGCCTGCAGAGCATTTCCAATTTGAAGTTAGCAGGGCCCCCAGCTTTACGCCTCTGCCCAGCCAGCCCAGGTTGTGGCATGTTGGTGCACTTCTAATAAACAGCATGTCTGTGAGAGAGCAGCGGCTTATGCTGGGTAACACATAGCAGCCTACCCTGTTCCCTTGCCTCCGTGGGGTGGGGGTCACTATGGGCAGTACACCCATGCCCCAGGTGGGTACTCACTGCCCCAACCCCAGCACACCTTCTCCTACCATTTACTCAAGGACATGTTGAGAAAAATTTGCATTTCCTAAAAACAAAAATCCTGCATTAGCATGCAAAAAGATGCTCTCTCACACACTAAAAACCCCCCTTTTGGTACTTGTTAGTGAGCATGCTTTGGGGCCTCAGCAGGGTCTTGTTTAGGTCAAGAACCCCTCTGAGCACCTGACACCCCAGCACTGAAGCAAACTGACCACAGATGCACCCTGCAAAGGCTGCAGAGGGAAGACGAGAAATGTGCAGGCAGTCCACAGTCTGAAAGTTCCTGACTAATGCCAGTCCCCTCCTCCTTCTCCCCCAATAATCACAGCACAGGAACCATAAGGAGAGAAGCTTATTTTCAAACAATTACGAATTGAAACTAAATAAAAATATCAATGAACATGGTGTTCACAAATCAGCTGAACAAGCTCTAATTATTAGAAAAAAATTATTACTTGTCAGTGTGATCAAGGTTTGGAATGAAGCTATAATTATAGCTTTAGCTTTCATTCCCAAAAGACTAATGAATCGGGACCTGAATTTAGAATGATATTTTACTTAATTAAGAAATACAAAAATCATGGTATACTAAATTTGCCTTTTTTCAAGTCACAGAAATTTCACTATCATCCAGGGTTTCCCTGGAAAACAAATAGGTTAATCTGGATTTCCTATAAGGAAAAGAATTCATTATAATGTTCTGAGAAATTACATGTAAATTGTATTTTGTCAAGAAGCTAAAACCACCAAATAAAAATACCCTGAATAGTCATTATGGTAGCACAGATGTTCTCCTGCCCACATTTCACTTCTACTCTTTCTATTCAAGCTGCTGTAAAATATTAATTGAATAAGAGGCTCTAACAGCAGACTATAGACCTTTCTGTCCAACTCAGGCTCACAGATTTTTTTTTATAGTTTTATTCACAAACCTGCTGTTGCTGAACTATATTTCCTGGATATTGAACATGGTGAACTCTATTTTAATATAAATATATTTTGCAGAAATACAAGCTCTGCAGCTGTTATGGTGTTTTTTTGTTTTTTTTTAAGCCCTCTGCACTGCATACAATTAGCATTTCATGGAACTTGACTAAGGAGTTCAAAACGAGGGCAAATGTTAAGTTCTCACAAGATCAACTAATTCAACAGCTTGGAGAGAGTAAGTGCTCTGAGAAATCACATTAAGAACTGTTAAAAGAGCTGAGTCAGCAGCAAAGTTTAAATACAGAGTCTGTTAACTGGTTTCATGGAAAATTTATGCTTGTCCCTACAAAACCTTGCTTTTTAGTCCTGGAAGTTATTAGGGGGTTTTGTTTTAAACAAGTCTTTGCAGACCAGACCTCTGAAGCCCTTCTGGAAGCCCTTCTGAAAGCCCTGGAGAGTTTGGTGCTATTACTTGCTTAGGAGTCATATGATAAATTGATTTTGTCAGTTTGCTGTGTTAACCAAAAAAAAAAAAAAAAAAAAAAAAGAGAAAAAAA
>VXAY01001888.1:134812-191220 GCA_013399855.1 Oxyruncus cristatus
GTGACGACATGATAAAAACCCTCAGCGGCTGTAAGCAAGCAGCTGGAAGTGGGAAGTAAACTCCCCTGCATTCCAATGGAGAGAAAAAGAGAAATATCTTCAAACTGCAGGAGTTTGAAGCTGTTACCTTAAAGACTTTTTTTCCTCCCTTCTCTTTCTTCCTCTGGACTGTTTTTGAGGAAGAGGGGAGGGGTGGCATTTGTGCATATATAAGTGTGTTATTATAAGAAAACCAGTTAGAGTTATATATATATATGTAAGTATTTTCCCTTAGTTCTAGTTGTGTAGCAATAAATCTTAGTATTAACCTCCATTTCAAGGCGATCTGTTTTGTCTGTGCAAACTCCTCCTGCTTATTAGGAAAATTTATGAGTTGATAACACTGTGCAAAAAGCACAGGGGCTAAACCATCACAGTCAGCACTACAGTTTGGAAAAAGAGCAAGCAATGTCAATAAAAGTTTGAAAGGCTGAAATGTGTCATGCATTGTACCTAGGACAGAGGTTCACTTTGAGCAGTTCTAGGTACTATATTTTTCAAAATCTCACTCACAGCTATTTAATTAAATTGGCTTTTTACTTTACTTCCAAGACATCAAAGTCCCAACATCTGCCCTTGAGCAAGAAGTCCTGAGACACCAGGTTAAGTCCTAAAAAGTTCCTTTGGACCTTCCTTGCCTAAAAAGGAGAACAACTGAGGAATCTGCCAGAAAAGAAAAAATTAGTTTTGGGTCACAAGACACAACTTTCTTGGAAATTTCCAAAAATAGTTAAGCAACATGTCATGCCAGACCATGATGGTACAGCCCAAGCTTGCTTATCCTATGCATCAAAAATATAATTTCCCCCAACTCTGTTTTTTGTAGTTTTCTGCTTTTTTAAAAAGGATTCAAAATGAGCTTCCAAAACTCTGAGGCTGTGCAAGATTTCTAATCTGAAGGACTTCTAGGGATAGCTGGAGAATATTTTCCTACTGTGTCCGAGAAACATGTGTGACACAAATTGCTAAGGTAAGGAGAGGAGTTTTTTACACTTCCTCCTGTGACTGATGTCTTGAAATTTCCAACGCGTGGCCCAGGAGCTCATTGCTAGCAGCTGCTTCTGAGTGCAGAGGGCTTTGCATACAGTGCTTCCTCACTGCTTCTTGCCCGTGAACTGCTGTGGTTTTTTTTAGGAATGGGCTAAATGAGCATGATTTTAGGGGTTCTCCACAGCAGTGAGGCTGTCACATCATGGACCAAAAGAAGTCTCCAATTCCTGAAGAAGATAAGTGACCACTGTGCAGTTTTTCCTCTTACATTTCACTACCAAACTACCTCCGGATACCACAATTCTCAGACCATTTCCTGCCAAAAATAACTGCAGACCAGGTTTTCTAGAGTACACAGGTATGTGCTTTTCTACTACAAAGTTCAGCCTGTGCATCCCTCAGGAGAGTTACCAGGCAAGGACATGTCTGACAGCTACATCAGTCCGTCTTTCCTCCTTATTTTACAACCTGGAGCTGATGTGACAAGATGCCCCAGAGAGCCCAGAGGAAGGCAAAGTGCAGAGCAGAATGTCTCCACTGCACACTGTGGCTGCCAGCAGTCGCTGGCATAGACACTTTTTGAGCCAGAGCTCACCTCCAGGCTCTCATATGTGCCTATCTGCCATGGCCTTGACTAACTGTTTTTGTGACCCTCTTCATACCTTTGGCCTCCCAAACATTTTGTGATGACGAGTTCCCAAATCTGAGCATGAATTGTGCAGAGAAGGACTTCCCCCTCTTTGTTTTAAACCCACTGACTGGTAGTTCCACAGGGTGTCTCAGACAGTGAGATCTCTGTGAACAGTCGTTCCCTGATTATCTTCTCTGTGCCATTCATGCTGTTTTATAAACTTCCTCCATCTTCCTCAGGCCTCAGAGCTTCCTCCCATACTGAACACAATTTACCTGGACCAGAGAAAAGCACTCAAAAGGTTCAATTCAGTTAAACAAAAGCTCTCACGTCCTTTTACACAAATTTCCAAGTTATTCATTAACCTCAACAAAACATAAGGATGTTGAAAAATACAATGCCAGAAGTCCCATGCTTACATGTTCAATGGAATTAGCAGGGTTTCCAAACCAAAGCCTGCTGAATTGCTATACACATACATACACAAACAGAGGGACCACATTGGTCCCCTTTGGGACCAGATTTCCAAAAGGCCTGCTGCAGCTAAGACACCAGAAACCAGCAGCCACGTTCTCTTGCCCCATGGCAAAGATCTACTCTGCAAAACTGCATGTGGACTATTGCAACCAGAGTTCCTACACCTAATCACTCTATCATCCAGACCTTATCTTGGTGCCCACCAGCTTGCCAGTACCCTGAAATGTTTGATCCCAGCTTGCCTGTGTGAAAGAAAACCCTCTGACATTAAAAAATCTGTCTCAAGGAAATTGTCCATCAAAGGTGAATTATAGAGGTACCACCATGCTGGTAAACAGTAACTGAACAGTGATAAAAGAAACATCTCACTGCAACCACAGGGGAGCAAGAAAGGAATGTTTCATCAGGCAGAAGCAACATGAGAATTCACACAGCTGTAGCATAGTTAGGAGAAGTTTCTGGTTTTATGAGAACTACCACAGGCTTCTTTATGCTAGATGTGTATTTGAAACTGAGATTTGCATCTAGCTTCTTAGTTTCCTTTCTTCTGTTTGAAAGTAGAAAAGTTGTGAAAATTATGACCTCAATCGTATTTTATGGAAATAAATGCCATCAGAAACTCAGAAGAGCTTTATCACAAGAGCAACACCACGGGTATAGTGTGAGTTTGTATGTACATATTAAGGTTAAGGGAGAAAGACCTACCAAAAAAAAAATTAAGATGCTTACAAATATCAAATAGCAAGAGGAAAAAACCTGTGTTTACTGAACAGGAATCAAGCTCTAAGCAAAACGTAACAGACTATTTTAAAACTCTAACTGTGCCATTTTGAACTGAACAAATCAAGGTGATACTCAAAGTGCAGTTAAGCTAGACTGACTGTTTAAATGCAGATGAGAGGAGTATGTCTTGCGTTAATTGTTGAAGATGTTGAAGATCCTTCAGCCATCATAAGATTTCTAGCTAGGAATCCCCAGCTGGTTTATTTCCCTTTTTCTGTATGTTTGCCAGATCATTGCTGTATTCAGCACCACACTTCCTCCTCTCAAGGGCAAATCCTCCCTGAAAATAAGCAGCAGAAATCCCCTGAACTCACAAGGCAATGCCATGGGGAGAAGCCTCTGGTTCCGCTCCTGTCTGCAGTGCTGGCAGTGCTGTAGGGGATTTCCAGAGGCCAGGATTGGAGGCTGTGGTGCTTGTAGGTGACCGCACTGTTGGGAGCACCTCCAGCAAATGTGCCTCTTGCCAGGCTCATTTTGCCAGTTTGCAGAGCAGCCTCTCCAACACCAAGTCAGAAGGAGCTGCCATGCAGAGGAGGAAAGGGCGCTTGTGTTAAATCAGTTTCCAGGAGAAAGCAAGCCTCAGTTTCTGTATTCCGGCAGACCCTAGATTATACTGAAATTGTATGTTGATATCAGGACTGGCAGAAAAAGGGGGAAGTGTTTGGAACAGTCCAGGTGGAGCCCCACCATGTGCACAGTTAGGTGGGATGCCCTTGCTGCTACAGTGTCTGAAGCAGAGTCTTGCTGTGGAGCCCTGACTTATCCCCTCTGCTCAGCCAAGCAGGGTTCCCTGGGCAGGTCAGACAGCTGACAAAACACTCAAGGCAGCATCAGGTTCCAATGGATCAGACTCATTGCAACTACCTCAGAATTGTATTTTGACACAGTTACCCAGAATTTATTTTGAAAGGGATTATCTTATGTTTCACCTCTGTTACTTAATAACAATCCAACTGAGGCCATGATGAATATGACAAGGGAAAGAAGATTGCTATGCAGATCAGACACCCATCATTAACTTAGGGAGCGTTAATTAATATGGTTAATAGTGCTGCTGAGAGAGTTCAGTGTGCTGAATGTAGATGAGATTTGCAAGCAAACTTCCAGAAGATTTCACTGGGGGATGCATCTTTCCTGTACATACAGGGGATGGAAACCCATGCCACAGTTTCAGACTGGATCTAGTTAAGCACATCACTAGAACTAACACTCTTCAGTCCAAGCCCTAGTCTCCCTCTGCCCTCAAGACTCTTACTGTGCAATCTCCAGGCACTCTCCTCTCCATGACAGTTCTATAACACACTCACACATATAGACACACTGTGGAAGCTCTTTAAACATTTCCCATTTCTTTCATGCATAGCAGGGCAGATTGATCCCACAGAGACAGTGTTGTGATGAAGCTAGCAGACCAAGGTAATGTAAGCGCCAGAGCAATCAGGAGTAAGGGAAGGTGAATATCACAGTCTACTGATTTATGATTACATTGCTTGACCTTGATAAAACTTTCTAGAAATGTATGTTAGTTTAGGCAAATCTCAACCTGTCTTTAGGTCAAAATGTTCCTCACATGACAGCCGGTTTAAACAAGCATTATTTACTACAGTTTGGTTCCCAGTGTATCACTCAATGTAATTCCCAAAAACTCACTAATAATGTGTTGGATCAAAGTAATAACTCCCTGAGAATACCAAGAAAATGAAGTGTTTTACAGTTCTATCCCATCTTCCACTGGAAGGAGAGTACTTTACGCACTCATGAATTTACCTGCACTGCCTGTGAGGCCTGAGAAGAAAAAAAGGTGTTGGAAAGATTCACCTCTAACACCGAACTGCAACTTACTTATAAACATTTTTTTCCCACAGGTATTTTCCATTACTTGTTTCTCTCATCACTAATTTTAGTTGCAAAATATGCTCCAGGTTGGTAAGTTTTAGTAGTGAAGAGACTTAATAAAGCTGATGCTAGCAGAACCTTGAGTCACCTTGATCCTTCTTCAAAGACAGGGCATCCTATATCTAGAGAAATATTCCTACTTCCACAACATGTTTTTAGTTATTCACCACAAAGCCAATAAAATAGTTTATAAGGCAACATGTATGTATGAAACAGTAATTCCTCATCAGTTTAAATATAAGTAGACACTTTTTCTAAAGAGAAACCATAATTCAGATGCCTTTGGGTCCTTGAACCACAAACATCTTAATATTCAAATGATAAAGACTAGGTTTTGACAAAAAAAAAAAAAAAAATCTCAGATAAAAACCTGTTTGCCTTGCATCCAGCAGATGCCTGAGGGAGATTTAAATCATTCATACCAAAGTGATCAATATTCCACATAGCACTTCACAAAGGAATTCAAGAAAATCATTTTCCACCAGACCTTCCTATTCCTGAGCTTTTTTAAGAGTCAATGACAGGTGAAGTGTTTGCATCATCATTGAGGTCTTCTAGCACATAATACCTCAAACACTGCACAAGGTCCCTCTTGGGATTGATGAAACAAAAACTCACTAGTTCTGATGTCCAGACTTCAGAGCAAGAATCAGAAAATGTGGCTGCATAACACCTCTCATATGTGCATATCCTTTTTTAAACTAGCTTGTATAATGCAGGGTAACATATTTTGCTAGCTCTCTGAGCTCAGCTGCATTCATATGGAATACCCCAGACTCCATAGGAATGAAGAAAAGCAAAGACACAACTACATGCTAGACATTTTAAACTTGGGGCAGAGCCTGAAAGAACAAAGGAACACTCTATGAAATGAAAAGTATATTATGGGTGTTCTTTTCCTCTGTAGTAGCTACGTCTACTCCAAAATCAGAAGGTTTGGCTTGTGAGGTCTCTAGTCCAGAAGTGTAATTTAAGACAGTGAATTTCACAGATGAGATGTGCAGAAAAAAAAAAAAAATATGGAGAGAACATTACTCGTGCTTGTTGCTTCTTAGAATAACTAATCAATAACCCTGCTAAGAGGTTTCCTTTCCTGTAGTACCCCACCCCTCAGAAAACAATGCCTGATTGGACCACTGCTTGTGGGGCAGCCCTGCCTGTTCAGCAGCACCTACCACAGGCTGCAGGGGACTCCTGCTGACTGACAGCACAAGAGTCACAGAGATATTTAAATGCCCTATTTCTTACTGGGAGAAAACTACAGTTGTACTCCCACCTCTCCGCAGCCTCCAGCTCTCCACAGGTAGAGTCCAGGATCCTCCTCCTGCCTCTGGCATGCTGCACATGCTCCTCTCGTGCGATCAACTGTTTTACCTCAGTTTTTTAAGACAGCTTACTGTGGTCTTATTAGTTTGCCAATCAAAAGTTCACTGTCACAATCTTAGAAAACATACTTTTTTGGGTTTCCCTCCTATCAAACATGCTAGTCTTTTGGAAGCCCTGTGTCAACTCATGTGCCTTGTGCAATACCCAGGAAATTTCTAATATTTAAGCCTTAAGGGTGTGCCAAAATTCCTCTGGTGACTTCACCTGTACAGCAGCTAGCCCACAGCTCCAATAGCTGCATGGTTAGCTCTGTTGGTAATTTTTCATTCCCTTGCCAGGTGACTCAGTGGTGTCATACCCCTCGTGGGACACAGGGTGTGCACTGTACAAGCAGAGTCAACAGGGCAGAAAGCACTTCAACTTGCAAAAATTTCAAACAATGCTCATCCCATGTATCCAAAATGTTGTCCAGCACAGGGAGCCATCCCAGAGAGCATATCCCTGCTCTGGATCACAGCAGTTCACTCAGTCAAGTGCAACCCAGGCCAGGTACCCAGTAGGGTGAGGAGCTGCAGGGTGGCATCAATAATTCTGTTTGCAGGCACCAGGCAGATCCTACTTTCATGTTATTCGGTTGCAGTGAGTGAAGGTTTCAGTTGAATTTTTCTTGTCACAGCTGAACTCACCTTCTGTGCTTGATTAACTACATTTTTCTACCCAGACTAAGGCATAAAAATGTCACACAGAGATGTAAAATACGTAAAGGAAAAAGGCCCTCCAGACCCAACAGTAATCTGATCAGGGTGTATGGGTATCATCTCTACCTCATTGTTTGGTGTTTACATTACTGTTTATGCAAACTGTGGGGTTTGGGTATTTTTTTTAAGAAGCACATAACAAAAGACTATTTGAAAAAATACCATTTTACAGAAGGAAGGGCTGACACCAATGACTGCAGCAAGAACTGTCATTCAACCACTCAACAGGAACTTTCCAAAAAAAATACTTTTTAGATAAAGACTCATATTTGGGGAAAAGCTTGCTGATGTTTGAGCTATTGCCCTTCATTACAACAGCCTGACCATCCCCTTAACTGGACAGATGATGCAGTCATTAAAATAAATTAACCACACTTTTGCAGGGCTAGCAATTCAGGAGTCCATACTATCTTACTGTCTTATTATCTTAGTGAACAACAGTCTGTAAATAATGCAGGTATGTAATGATAAGCCAATTAAAAGAAGAAAAAAAAAAAAAGACAAAAAAAAGGACAAATTCTAAGGATTCTCTAGTTTTTTCCCTTTTGGTAAAAGTCTTTCACAGATCCCAAAGGTTCCCCAACAATGCCTCCAAAATTACTTGCATGAGACGAGTCTCTTGAACGTCATGAACAGTTAAGATTTTAATGCTTTTTTTTCATGGAGTAAATTAAAAGCATACCTAAGGGAACACAGATATTCCTGCACAAGAACTTCCTACCATCCTTACAGTTTGATTATGGTTTGGCTGTTGTAAAGAGGAGGTGAGGCGGGCTGGATGAGTACAAGGCAGTCTATCTAATCTAAGCCATGCCAGACACATGTAACATGTAGTGGAAAACGCAAACCTAGACAGAGCATGTACTAAAAACTAAGCATAACATGTATTCTTTGCAGGGAGCTTCTTCAGCTCTCTGGTCCAGCTGGAGGTATGCAGCTTCCCCTCTCCTCTGTCCTGCAACAAAGGACATCTGGGTCTTTCTCTGTAGATCCAATATCTTGACTGTGTGTTATGGGTTCACTTGTTCTAAAAAACTAAACATGGAATTTTCCCTTCCCCCTGCCCCACTGTGTGGGAGAGATATTTGAATGGGCAGGCTGGTTTTGCCTTGGGTATTTGACTAACACAAAAGAACTGGCCAGTAGATTGACATTCCAAGCTAATGGCCTGGAGAGGGGTTAGGAGATTGTTTTCTTTGGGTTTTTTTTCCTCTCCCGGAGAGGGGGGAAGGAGTCACAGTTCGTGGTTGTGGGAATTAGAAAAGGTGTGCATTGCAAAAGCTGGGAGGCTGCTTTGTTTTCAGCCTGGCTGCCTGGCTTGCTGGCACCCTGTTTCTGCCCCCGCCCCACCCGGGTGAACCTGCTTGGACCTCACTGGAGAGGAACTATCTGGGAAGAGAGAGCTACCTTTGTTTTCTCTCCCCCACTCCTGTGTTTTTGGCAGTGTTTTTTTTTTTGTGCACATCAGTGAAGGAAGGGGAAGTCACAGGCCCAGCTGCAGACCATGTGAGTCCCCTTTTGGGAAGAACGCTTCTTTGTTCTTTTTCCCCTTCCCAGAGAGGGGGAGGGAAGGGCTCCATTTCGGCTCCCCCCGCACACCAAGGGCCTCCACGTGGCAACCGCCAGAGCCCAACAGCGCCCCCTGTCGGCCAACCCCGAGCACTGCAGGTTCTGCACCTCCAGCGATCCAACAGCGCCCCCTGCTGACTGTGGGTAGAATTGCACCAAAAAGCACAAACTGAACTGTTTACTTGTCATTGAAAGGGATTTTTGGGTCTAGGATTATTGTTTGGTTGGGGTTTTGTTTTGTGTTCTTTTGTTGTTCTGCCAATAGACATATATCCTTTAATAAAGGGCTGGTTTTTTTTTTTCTTTTCCTTTCTCCACACTTTCTCAATTGGAGCCCCTTAATTCAGATTTACAATTGCTTAGAGAGAGGAGTTGCGGTCTTCCTCATAACTCATCCTCCTTAGCAAAACACTTCTGTCTCATTAAATTGAGACACTGCGGTAGAGAAAAGATCAAGCGTAAGGAAATACTCTGTTCTTCCAAGGAATATATTTGCCTACCCATTACATACCGCTCTTATCATCTAGGACCAACCTCAGCTCAAATCAACAGCGTCAGCCTCAAAGCCCCTAGCACCAAAGCCAAAGGACTAAAGTGATTATTACCAGTTAGGATTGTCCAGACTGCCCACTGAAGAGATATGTATTTGGACTAGAGCTGGTTTTGAAAATTCTATCATGAAAATTTCACAGGGAAGGAAACCTGACTGTAACCTAGTATAAACAACTCATTTCAGGGAATCTGACTCTATGGAGAATATTGTCCAAGCCCAAGATTATCAAATATTCTGGTGAAGGTAAGAAGCATTCTACAATGTTATTACCTGTGACTTCAAAGTATATTTCTGCTGCTGTTTTCCAGTTGGATTTACTACTAGCACTTCAGGTTCTACCTTTTTTGTTTTGTTTTTGTCAATCAGACTCATCAGTTGCAATTCACAGTGTAAATAAGGAGAATGAAGTTAGGGCCTCCTGCACAAAAGAGGATTTAAATTCTTTTTTACTACCTCTTCAGAACTTGGCTCTGACCTCCGAATCCTGAAAAAGTCTTTTCCTTCTTTTTAACCAGACAAAGCACAGATCCAGAAGTATGCTATTTGGCTAGATCTGAGATATGTGTGCTCTTTGGCTAATCAAAAATTCTTTAGGTGAAGTACTTGAGGCAACATGTGCATGATTAGGAAATGATAGGCAATCATATAAATATGCATGTGTATATTCAGACTTAATTTCTCATATCCTGTGGCCAAGCATTACTAGCCACGGGGTGGGAGGAGGAAGGGGAGGAGAGGGAATAAAAACAAAAAGAACCATGGGTCTTTTTACTGCCCTGCTATTCAGTGTCTCTTCTGCCCTGAAGGGTAGACATCCTGTTTGCATTCTAGGAAAAAACATGACCCAAAGCAAAGAATAATGTATATATTTGAGAGCAATGACCCACACTGGAATGGTCTTACATCTCTCAATAAATGGCAATTATCTTTACACTATTATAAATGAAAAAAAGCCTTCAGAATGAGGCATGTAATATTATCAAAGGTTTGATGAAAAAAAGTCTTCTGGGAAGTATCAGGAATGCACGTCATATCCCTGAATTCTGGGAAAATACTTAAGTTTGATTTAGCTTAAATTTGTCAAACAACATATAGAGGCAAATACCTTACAGTTGAAAGCATATTGGAAAGATCACAAGGACTTATTTATTCCTGCAGTGGCCAGAAACAAATTATATTCCAAAATATGTGTTCCTTACCTGCTTGTTTCATAGCTTATGGCTATCTGACATGCAAACCCCTCACTTCCAGTCAAAAGGAACCTTGTTTACAGAGCAAAGCTCATTTTTATGTCTTTAAGCACAAGCAAGTTGGACAAGCATGTCTCTGCCAATTTACTTTCTGGAACGGCAATGATGTCCTGGAGGCTATGCAAGATTTTGTGCAGCAATTTCTGATCAAGCCCTTAGATGTGTAGAGCATGCCATTTTGAGAGCATTTGCTAAAAGATCCTAGTGGCTGCCAGGAGGTAAATTTCAGAACCAAAGACAATAACATTCCTCATTAAAACACTGGATTTGTCACGCTCATTTTAGATTCAGCTGAAGGAGCAATGAAATCACTTTCTATGTAATAAAGGACATTTTTGAGCTGCCTCACAAGGCATTAAATTTCAAAAGAGTTCAAGGCTAAGCCATTTCGCCTGAGAGTTTCCACTCATTGCAAAAGAAGAAGCTGGAATATTAGTTTTGCAGGAATTGGACTTTGGAGACACAAAGTCAGGTGAAAGGGTTTGGAGAGGAAATTGGAGAGAGATGGGGTTTTCTGAATGCCTAACTCCTTGGAGTTACATTCTTCAGATACACTAAGTGTGTACTTTCTGTATTTTGTTACAGCAAAAGTACAGTTTTCATTAACTGAGAGGGTAATACCAACAAACCCAAATCATAATCTCAATCTGCATGTGCATGAGACATAACCTTGTAAATTCTCTCCTTTACAGGTTGTAATTACTCAGTGTTTCAAAAATTTCTGAAGAAGCTGACTAGAGTTTCTAACTCTGCACAAAAGAAAATCTCAGTACCTACAGAAATTTATAGAAAAGTGTGACGATTACATGACAAAGAAAGACCAGCAATGAGCTTAAAGGACTCCAGAGACTGTTGTTTCTGACTTGGTCCTGGTTCAAAAAATTGGCACTGGGCAGTGTAAAGACTGAAGAGAAACTGAAAAAGAGTCTACCAGTAACTGATAGCTTAAAACTCCTTGAGCATGAGAAGGCACCATAAAGCTTCAGTGAGGTGGAGGAAATGTCTAATTAAACATAAAATATACATAAATAAATACATTCCTGTTCTGGTAGGGCATGCACATAATACTAAGGAAATGTAAACCTATCTTTGAAATCAGTTCTCTGCTGATTTAGAGAAGTATCACACTCCCCTTGTGTGGCACTTAGGAACTGAGAAAAAGGATGGAACAGATAAATAAACAACACATTTTAACTGTCTTACACTGGAGCAGACTGGACCATTCCTACAGTATGGAGTTCTTAAAAAATAATAAAAAATAAGGATTAGCAAGATTTTAAAAAGTTAGATCCAAATAAACTGCATGTCATTTTTTCTCTATCCACTTATTCTCTTTTCCTCTCCTCAAGGCTCAGAAGACCCACCATGGCCCATCCGTCCTCTTTTTTCTCTGAATTGTTTTGGGGTTTTTTTCAAGGAATAATGTAGAACATTTATGAAGTGAGGTCTCACTGTTGATTTTCTTTTGCACTCTAAGCCTTTCATGTTCCACTCTGAAATCCCTGACAATTCATTTTCTCTCTGCTTTTCTATTTATAAATTAATGTAATGAATTTCCAGAAATTTCATTTGCATTTTGCATTTCAGGGCTTGGAGAATGAAGTGGGGATTATTTTGAAGTGTTTTTTTTCCTGTTTGTTTTCCAGACCACAGAACACCTTGCACCTGGATTATTTGTTGTTTTTCCAATAAACCCTTCCATGCTTTTTAGCTGAGTATTATTTTACCTATCTGAGGGGCTGGACTGCTCTATTCTTGAACTGCAACATACTATCATGTTCCTTTCAAGAATTTCTACGAACATCTCAGGTTTAAATCAGATGCTAGTTCAGGCAACGGTACCGTTCCTTTGCTGTAGTTACAGCTGGTAAGTAGTTATACAGGACTCTTTCTTCTCTCTGTATCAGGAAATAGGTATTTCTGCTTTCAGTATCTCCTAGTCATGTAAACTGCAACTTGAACTGATCTGCTCTGGGCATCTGCCCATTGTACTTTTGAACACCACCAAACAGTAGTTTGTGCACTTACTTGTAAAAACCTGGATTCTACATCTATTCCATATGTGCAACAATAATAATCATGAAGTGGACAATATTTTATATTAGACTAAATACATTTATGGAGCTATTCACAGAGGTCATCACATTAAATGGCATGTGTTCCCCAAGTAAACCAAATCAACAGTTCAAAGCATGGGTGCCCATAAACCTCAGATGCATTTTAGCTGACTGCTTCCTACATGCAGGAGTTTCGCTCCATGTCAATTTTATATATGTTAGCTATTCAATTACCCAAAGCTTAAACTGGTAACATCCATAAGCCCTGATATACAATTGCGGTAATATTCAGACCTATGTGGTGTCAGTAATCAGTCTGTCATAATTCCACCTTCTGTGCAAGAACAACATCCTCCCAAGAGGAATCATCCACTGCCTCAGGTAAAACATAAAACCAACTTCATCCGAAGAAAAAAGCTTTGAGTCAACTTTTTGCTGCAAACAGTGGCTGTGCTTGTTCTTGTTCTGGAACTCTCCCCTTGCCATGAAAGAGCCAAGGTTAAATGAAAAGCCTCCATGTGGCTATGACACAGATTTTTCACCATTAATAATATTTGGTCACATATTGAAGTGTCTTGTGTTTCACTGATAGTCAAATTGTGCTGCAGACATTCAGTCTGACTTGAACAGACTGAAGAAGAGGTATCTCTACTCCTGAGTGCCTCAGCCACTATAGCTGAAGCACAAAATCCTTCACAGATCACGAAAGTAACACAGATTTTAATGTAAATTATTATTCACAATAATAACACATGATAACAGTATAATAATACAAAGAACATGGATTCATTATCATAGGTTTGCATTAAAAGCCTCTGATTGGCAATACTTGCTCCATTTTAAGTCGTCCCTCCTATCCATTAAGGAAACAGGCATTATACCACAGACCCCAGCTCACCATGATGCCAATGACTAAGGCATATTATGCAGACAGTCCACCCTCTGAAAAAGTAGTTAACCACTCTACTCACTGAGTCCTAAGAGAGGAAGTCTGGTCAGTGTCTCCATGAAACAGTCAGTGTCTGATAAAGGCAAAAAATCACAAAGGAGTTTAGAGCAGGTTTTACTTTCCACTAATGATAATGTCTTTTCACCTCCTGCCAGTCCAAAACCTTCTACTGGAAGACAGTCAAGGGTCCCAGACCTGCTGACCTGCATCATTACCCTTACCAACTCCTGCACCTCCAAAGACACCTGGGAAATCAGTCCTGTGAGACTGGGGAGCAACATGGAGTTTGCTGTAGGGTTTATGCGACGTCATACACAACAGACAAAAGCTCTGCATTTGCAAACAGTCATCACTTCAGATACAAACAAGCTGTAATCTCCTATTTTTATACTATCTCCATGTTCAGTCTCAGCACACACACAGAGCTGTGGGGTATGGAAATCTCCAGAGAAGTCAGCTGGCAGACTAACACAGAGATCAAATTCACACCTAAGAATGACTGAAGAGAGAGAATTATTGTAGTTTCACTGGGAATACCAGAAGGGCCTGGAACAGCTAAAAATGTGAGATCAGAGCCACCAGGGAGCAATAATATAAGCCTCAGAAACTCGAGAAGGAAGACAGAAGTGGCTTAGGGTATACTCGAGCCAGTAGATCAAAGAGATGACTTGTGAATAAGTCTGATCCAAAACTAATTGAGGAAAGGGTAAAGCAGACAGACACAAAGACTGAAGCAAGTCTGGCTTCCTTTGCTATCTTCTGTTTGATCTGGACTGTGCTTACAGTAGTTACCTTGATCATCACAGGGATATTGAGAGCAGGGCACTGGCAGAGATGGTGATGTTAACCTACAGAATGATTATATCAGAGGTGCTCTTTATTAAACAAAGTTGTATCCTCTGAAATTGACAAGACATTGCCATTACTTGCCTGTTCTCTTTCCCCGTTCCAACTATACTTAGACAGGAATTGCAAGAGGAGTAGCCCAGGAGCTTTGAACCTGAGATGCTTTGCTTTGTCCCGTAGGCACAAAGTCAGAGGTCACTCAATGGAGGCACTCAGAGAAAGATGTTCCACAAGACACTGAGTTGGAAAGGGGCCAAGGAGACTTCCAGATGCTTCACAAAATAAAATTTTCTCTTAAATTTAAACTGTTGAGGAGAAGGCCTCTCTCATTCAGATCTGTTCAGTTTCAACACACAGATAAATCATACCAAGAGATGAAGCAGCAGCAAATATCAGGGCCCCTTTTTCACTCTATCTCTAGCATCTGAGGAAGAAGGGGGAAGGTGTGAACTGATACCACTCTTAGTTCCTAAAACCTTTTTTCTTCAGTATCCTGTTCATATCTTTCCTTAATTCCTCTGAGTCGTTTGTCTCAACTGTCCAAAGAAAAGCCAACTTAAGAAGCAAACCACTTAAAAGATATAGCAGTGAAGCAATTTTCATAGAATTGTAGAATAGTTCAGGTGGGCAAAGACCTTTAAGGTCATCAAGTCCAACTGCTTTAGGCTAGACTAAGTGAGGTTTATAACCAGATCTGATCATTCACAGATCTATACATTCGTTCTATACATTCACAGTAGTGAAAGGTGGTGTTTTCACTGCAGAAAATGCTCTAAGAAATGACCCCTACAAACATCAAAATCCCATGAGAGAGAGACCACCCCAACAGGTTAGCTGCCAGACCAGAACAGATCAGGTCTTGCAGGTTCCTCCACGCATGTTCATCACAAAGGATGCCAGTGAGACTCCTTATGTGCCCAAAGCCAGGAATATGCTTGCACACCAGGCTAAACAGAGCTGTTGGTGAGAACTGCAGTTCTCAAGGCTATAGCCTGAACAAAATTTTAAGCTACTTCAGGGCCAAGTGTCACCCAGGCAGATTCATTGCAAACACTGTAGAAAAATGTGAACATTACTATACTGACCGCTCCAAACTGAGGAAGACAAAAGGCAGTCGATACCACATGCAGACTAGATTAGGAAACACCTCTTTCCATCTGACCATGTCTGCCTGTCTCCCTCTCCAGCTCTGCGATATGCACAATCACACAAATGTCCTCTGTTTGACATTTTAATCCATAAAAGTCCAATGAGTTGACTGACAGGCTTCTCATATACCAGTTAATCACAGCTGGAAAACTGAAATAGGTATGTCAGCATGGCTGCATCTCAGCCCCATCAGACAACTCAGCAGTGATGATGGGACCAAATGAAGTCTATCTACTCATTAGATTCCTGTGGTCGACAGTGTGCCAAGAGCTTGACTACAACTGGTGTATGTGGATGGCTTCTGTGATTCCCAGGTCGTCTCTCACCAAAATATATCCCGGGCCTGGGTCTGGTTAGCTTTCAAGAACAAATGACACCAACAGAGCCAAGGGCTCCAATGGTAATTATTTCTTGAATTTGCAGTCTTTGGGGTAGAAACAAAGGTCAGCAAACAACCACCACTATGGAGTCAAAGATAAGAAGTCAGAGCAAAACAAAAGAGGTAAGGTTATCTACCCTGTTTTGTTTGGGAACAGCAGAAATGGAAGGCTTCAATTGCCTTTTTTCTTAACCAAAATAGTACTTTGTAAGTAAAGTCTGTAAGACCTTAAAAAGCAAATAAGAGGTACTATCACATTCTCATTTAACCTAATTCTTAGCCACTCTGCTCTCTCTATTCCCTGTTCTGGCCAGGTCTGTTCTGACACCCATTAGGCCCATGTGATTGCAGAATTAAGGCAGTAATTCTTACTGTGACAGCAAGATAAATCTCTGGTTTAATTAAAGTCCTTTTTCAGTGAAATATGATACTATTTTATTATTTGATTCTCTAAGAAGAGCACACTGAATAAATACAGAATTAACTAAAGGACCTGGGCACTGAAGAGTGTCACTCATTGGCACTGGTGTGATCTAGAGGCAGACGGACAAGGTCTCTCTTCCCTTCCCTTTTTACCACACTGCTGGCACTAAAAGGTCTGAAACGTGCGAAGAGGATTCAATAAATCAGTAGAAGGACTTGTAGCTCTTTTTTTTTTTTTTTAATTGAAGGATGAAATATAGAAAAAGGACTGCAAGAAGCAGGGAGGGAGAACTAGGAAAAGGCAGCAGATGTTGTAAAAGATCCACTTGCATGTTCCCCATGCACCAGAAATGTGCAGATGTATGTTGGCAGAGCTACAGTCACAGTCCATAGCAAGGCTACATCTCACACATCTGGAAGCTATTTGGCAGGGTGTAGAGTTCAAATGTTTCCTGCTTCAGCTGATTTCAGACATCTCAGTCATGAGCTGAGCTAGGGACAGCTCAACCAACAGACTCATTGAAGAAGTCTTTCACTGCAGCTCCATCTCACTTTCTCTGACTGCTGTCAAGAGCAGGCATGGGGCTGGGCTTTTCCTCCCCTTTGGCTAAGGGGTGCCAGTAACACTCAGCAGTGAGAAGGATAACAGACGAACAGGGAGGAGAGCGGGGGAAAGAAAATGGCACCACAACTCAGCAAAGCCTGGCCTTGTATCAAGAAACAGAATGTACCTGGACAAAATCCAGGGTGTGAGTTAACTGGAGTGCAGAGCAAGCCATTCAGGAAGTAAGAAGGTCCACACTGCACAGAAACACGGAAGGGTCACATTAGAGCCCATGTGCCTTTTTAAAAGAAATCCCTGTGTTTTAAAAAATAAATAAATACAAACAGAAAGAAAAGTTCAGTTTCTCTACCCTAAAAGAAAAGCCATCTTAAGCCAACAGGGAAGGGGAGGCACATTGCTGGGTCAGAGCTGCTGACATTTCACTGGCCCAGCATGGGAGCTCAGAGAAGTCACTAGAGGTTAACTCTGCTTTGGTAAGAAATGTTTCAGTAGAGATGCACTTCTAGGACCCCCTCATATTCCAGCTGGCACAATCCATTGCCTGTGAGCTACCTGACAAGCCTAGTGAGGAGAGGGCAGTGATGGTGCATGATTTACTTCATCATGATGAGCTCCCCAAGTGCAGTACACCTTGCAGTGACAAGCCTGCCTGACAGCTTGCTGGGACCACCTAATCACCATGCTAACCAAAGCCCTGCTGATGGTGCAGATCCCCCAGATATGGAAGAGGTCACAGCAGAGGGAAGCTTTGCTCACCTCACAACACGGGTTCCAGCTGTGCCACCGTGGGAACCAAGCCAGGGGCTTCCCGGGTGAGGAAAGATGCTTTGTGTGACAAGGAGTTAGGGGCCAAGCTTCACCTCTGTGAACTGACCTTGGACCACCTAGATGGCATTTACCTCATTTTCTCACAAGTCTCAACCATGTACAGGAATTCAAAGGAATACACTGATCCTTTCAATGCTTTACACACTTCAGGCTTGCATATGAAAGATGTAGAGTATATTACATACTTCCAATTTTGCTTTCTTTTTTTCTGTCCAGAGCTGTCCTGGAATTACAACAGAGAAAGAAAGGAGGAACGGGATGAACCAGCATCTAAATGTAGTGTGCCAAGACATTAGCACTGAATAACACTGTCAGTGGCAGCAACATTTTGCAACACAGTACAGGTCTTGTAACACCTCCATCGCTAGCTCGCACACCCTCACTATTTTTGTTCACTCTTGTGCTCTCTGACAGATGTACCCAGTTGCAGGTGATGTTGCATTTCTATTTTCTTCATTCTCCTTCAAAAGTTGAAAAGCAGCAATATTTATCCACTCATTTTGTTGCTAAGGGCACTACCCGTGTACAGAACAGCTTTCAGCATGCAAGTTTTTCTCGGGTTTGAAATGGAAGTTTGTTACCCCAGAGGAAAGCCATGACCCTGGGGAGCACAAAGAATCTGAGAAAATAATGGGATACTGAAATTCAGTGGATTATTCACGCATATTTGAAATATTAGGATGCCTGTTGACTAGCATAGTGTTTCGCCAGGGGAAGAGGGCAGCCAGCTGCCTACCACAGGCTCTCCAAAAGCCAGTGGGAAGCAACCACACCACAACGGGCAGAGCAGACCCTCCCACAGCTGACCAGGCTGCAGCTGAGAACCTCTGTGCCTGGGACAACAACAGCTGAGGAGCAAGCACTGTCCAGGTTCCCAGGCTCTGAGGAATTTCCAAACAACATATCAGTAGCAGCACACAGCCATGGTGGAACTCATGTTTTTCAGCAAAGTGCCTGCCTTCGTGAAGCTGCGAAGGCCAGTGCCTCACTTGTGTTAAGGCTGAGCTGGGAGCCTGTAAGCAGTTACAGTGTACAGCAATGGGGCCATTTGGGGATTTTAGAATCCTGCAAAAAAGAGTTTACAAGAGATAATGTTATTTTTTCCAGCTGTTCACAGAACTTGCCACATCTCTACAGAGAAACTTCTTTTAAGGAAAGCTGTTACAGTCAGCCTCAAGTACAGTGAGAGAAATAAATGCTCTTTTTCCACTGAGATAAAGGTCCAGTGGCACATGAAGAAAAGCCTTTGCTCCCTTGGAGAGATGACAAAAGCCAGTGCATTAGTATTGTTTTCCCTGTGCAGAGGCCACTGCAGCTGCCCTGCTTCATTTTGTATTCTCTTTCTTGCAGTCTATACAATCAGAAGGCAAAAAAGAGTATGGAAAGAGAGCTTGTGCCTGAATTTGAATGCCTGTTTGCTGAAAAAGAGATGTGCACATGAAAGTTGAAAAAGGCTTGGTCTGGTAGAAATTCCTAGTATGTATCCTTTGGATCAAGGGATGAAACTAATTAGAGAAGGAAGAGAGGAGGCAGCAAGTGGTGGGGTTGAACACATGGAAAATGAAAATTTTGCCATTGACATTGAGTAGCTCCAGATCCAGTACTGATCTGGAGTACTACCCTTCTTTGGTAGCAAGAAACATTTCAAAATGAGAAAATTATGATACAGTCAGAGGTAATATCTAAGTTTCAAGGAAATGGAGGAATATGGATATTTTTTACTTATGAGAGGTCATTGTAAGAGAAGGGAAAAAGCTGTAATTCACAGAATCACAGAATATTCTGAGTTGGAAGAGACCCACAAGGATCATTGAGTCCAACTCAAGTGAATGGCCCATACAGGGATCAAACCTACAACCTTGGTGGTATTAGCACCATGTTCTAACCAAGTGAGAGATGAACTGTTGAGTTGCATGGCATAATCCTTACCCACCATGTCTTCTCAATGGGTTTTCTGCTGTAATGGAATCCCAAGAGCTGATGAAAAGGGAAAGTAGGTTGCCAAAATGAGTGAGGTACTGTCAGTATAGACTGAGCCAAAGTTTCCAGTGCTCAGGCACACTCGCAAAGCTTGTATCTCAGGTAGAAGGTATAGCTGATGGCTGGTTTTCATCTATATATGAACCTCAAAAATCATCTTTCTCTGCTCACATGACAAAAGTCAGTTTACTATTTTTAAAAATTATGTATCTGAGTTAACCAAACTGAAAATAGAACTACTAATTTCCTTTATGTCATGGGGCCTTTGTGGGAAACCAAAAGACATCAAACGATGTCACTGTCTATCTTTTATTATTCATCTTTCCTAAGATGATATCAGCTGTGATGGTCAGTGTCACGTCCTCCACCAGAGGCTAAAACTGTCTCAGACTCAGCTCCGGAAGAAAAGCAAGGGTCTGAGGTGCTACCACAGATGAAACAATCCTTCTGCTTCATGAAAAATCGTGGGGAGAGTAAAGCACAGGTTCCACTGCTGCCTTGCCTTTGGCAGTCTGCACTCTGGTCAGCTAATGCTCACCAGTAGGACTTTGTAGGCAAAGTGTTTTTCTGACAATGGAGCACTGACGCTGTGGTAGTTTGCCATTGCTGCACTAAGTTATTGTCCCACAGAGAGACTGAGAAACTGGACATGTTGCTTTTGCTTTTTGAAAAAAATCCAGCTAAAGGGAGATCATAGCTCTGCAGAGCTCAGAGATGGAGAGGAGATGCTTCTACAAAGTTTTCCCAAGGAAGTTTTCCCATCATAGCCAAGGCGATGGAGCTGAGAGGTGCACTGGGGAGGAAAGGCAGCTCCATGAAGCTTAATCTGCTCTCCAGACCTAGTTTTAGCTCTTCCCCACTCTTAGGCTCAATGAAATTTATTACAAGTTCCTCGTGTATTCAACCCATGGTCATAACATGGCTGGAGTGCCTTCCACAGAGGAGACACCTTACATGCTAGTGAATGCTAGTGTCATTGTTTGCTTCACATGCAGCTCAGATCTGTGTTTTGCCACACAAATTTACCCTCTTGCTTCAGATGCACTCAACTCTGTCCATTCCTATTTGGAAAGTAACAGACTGAGCTTGGTCATGAAGAGGAAGCTTTGTCACAAAGCAGGATTTCCTTCACCTTTAGACACCAATACCCACATGCATGAACACTAGGAAGATATTTAGAAAAAAAGCAGACCTTCAGAAGCAAGTTTTCCTATTACCCCCATACCACAGATCACTATCCTCATCTAGTGACCTAAGCTGGTGCTACAAATGAGCTGCAAAAGAGTTCAGCACATATAAACCTGGCGAGCTGCCCTGCCTTGCCCCATGTGGCACTGGGTGCTGGATGCCATTTTGCAAGGAGAGGCAGGATGTGGTATTGAACCCATGGAGCATCCCAGTGTCCTGAGTGCTTTTCAAATTCATGCCAGATCATTCTCCTTGCAGTGTCATGGGGGCTGTTTCCATTTAAGGCACGGCTTGTTTTGCTATTGTTTAACCCAGTCCTCTGTACTATCATATTTTTTCCATGTTAAATTATATTGGACCATTTTTACTGAAGTAGAGACAGAATCCTGCTTTTTTACCCCAGTTGCTTACTACCATCTTACACACAGAGGATTTTCTTTGCAAAGCAGGCATAGCAGCCAGAAAGTTTGATGTAGAAGTACCTGAGACACTGTCAAGCAGCAGGGACCACAGATTCTCCCTGGGACAATGAATCAGGATGACAGCAACACTAAGGCCTCATCTGGCTTAAAGGAAAATCTCTATTTCTTTACATAATTTATATAACGGAACTTCAAGACCATTGTAAATAACTGCAACCACTCTTGCTGAAGGCAGTCCCTTGATTTTTTGTTTCTGCCCTTTTTTGTTTCAGAGACCACAGAAATAGAGCTAATGGGTGCAACGGGTGGTTTTGAAAGGAGCTGAAACAAAACAGACAGTTTTGGAGATGACCAAAATTCAACTGTTCATAATTCAAGTCAAATAGTGTTAGCCAAAAAAGGTAGGTGATAATTCTTAAACAAACTGTTTAAGTATTTTTACAGTGTACAAAATAGAATATTTAATTTGAGATGAAAGTAACACACTTGGTTAAAGTAAAATTTTCCTTTTTATTACATTTCACTGAAAAGAAAATGAACATCCAAACTTCGTTGGGTTTTTTTCCTTCCTTGGTAGCAGAAACATAATTCAGTCCAAGCTTTCATTAGTCCAGGCCTTTTCAAAGACCAGGCCTTTCATATAAATTTCTTTCCCATTATTCCTACTGTCTGCATTAGTACATTCCAATGGATATGGTTTCTAACCAAGACATAGGTTTCTCATAACATGAACCCCAATAAATATGTAAGACAACAATAAGAGACCATATCAAATTTGTTTTACTAATCAGCTTTATAAACTGTGTGGAAAGGTGAAGAGAAATCAAGAAAGGGAGCACTGATAAAGTTTTACTTATGTATTTTCATATGGGAATTATGGCTTGATAACTTGATGTTTTCTGTGTAAGCCAATATGAGCTGTGACCCCATTTATCTTTATCATTATCTGATATCTGCACCCTCATTGACATCTCAGCAGAAGAAAGTCTTCCAGAGGTACTGCAGGCCAAACAGGTCCCTTCTGAAAGGCTACTGCATATTTTCATTTTCTCACCTGCTGCATTTGCCAAACAGAGGCTCAGGTCTTTTGAAGCTGCAGAGAAGGGAAAATATGAAACTAGTGAGAAAGAAAAAAAGTGTATTTCAGGAATCAGAAGCTAGAGAGAATTACCCTGTCTCTCTTTTCCTGACTACATCATCCCTACTTGCAAAGGAAAGACAGCAGGACTGTAACAAGCATAAAGGAGGTTACAGTCTTTATCTGAAATATTAAATACTGACATGGAGCTGTCTGAGGGCCTGGTAGCTCTTTCTTACCACACAGCTGATCTACAAAGCCACCCTATGAACCACCTCCCTTGGGCAGCCAAGTAGAAAGAAAGCCATTTCCATTCAAACATCAAACATTTTCATGCCATATCAGAAAGAAAGCTGGACCAATATTTTTGAGAGAAAAAGTCACAATACTGCAGTCTGAACCTTTGTTTAAAACAATTACCAGAAAAGCAACAGGCTGAGGTTTAAGTCTTGTTTCTCTCTCATTCAGAAAAGGATCTGAAATCCAGATTTGCCACACCTCCAGTGAACCCAGTGAGACATAAGCATACCAAGTTCTGGGTTTTGCAGGGAAACCCTGATGTGTAGACAAGGAACCTTGTTGAGAGTGCTACTGTTGAGGGATCAGATTTCAGAGTGTCTTGCAGTAAATATGGTGCCAAGACTATAGGACACACTACAGGAAACATACAGGCATTGTCCTGCTTAGCCTCTGTGAAGCTGAAGAGCTTCAAACAGGTATTTTTTGTGTGAGCAAGTGAGGCTGCACACTTCCTCCCCCCTCCCCCCTCCAAGAAAAAGATTTTACTTTAACAAACTATTTACAGGCTCCAGCTGCCACAGAAGAAAAACCCTGGCTCCTGCCTGCAGTGGTAAGTCAGTCAGAGAGTTGTGGTCCACACCACAGGGTTTGTGAGCTTCCATGTTTGAATATCTGGGATACCAGGGTAGAAGTGCTACTGCAAAGGGAACCTAAAGCTCCAACTTGCAGTCAGCTACCTCTTTCTCTTGTATTCCCATATATCAAGGCTTCAGTCTTCAGACTTACTCTCTAGCCTTTTTGTTCCTCCTCCTGGGGAATAACTAACCTTATGATGCTCAATCCTGTTCAGAGAGCCTGGAAGCACCCCAGGACACGCACATTGACTTCAAAATCTGCCAGCCCTCCCTGAAGCAAGGCGCTATGTTTAACCTGGGAGGCTGCAGGCAGATGAAGACTTTTGGAAATTTTTGCTTTACCTGGAGCGGAATAAACTGGAAGATACTAACAGCATTAAACTTAACAGTAATATAGATTTGGGTAACAAACAGCACAAGATTATAAAGAAATAAGGGGTCAGACCGCTGCAGTTGCTTGATTGACAGGACTGCAAGCTTAGTGGAACATAGCAGAGATAACATAAAGTTACACCTAAATTTGGCTTCACTGCTTGGAGGCAAAGAGGGGACATGCTTTGTCTCACTACATATCTTCAGCAATCATTTGTCAGCAAATGGAAGCAGCAATCCCCAGGTGCAGAAGAATTAAATCATTTTCTTCTAGAATTTAGGTGCACTTACTTCAAAGATGATGTTATTAAACAGTAACTGCATCAGCTCCACACAATCCCTTGCTACAGGGATCTGTGGGCTGCAGCTGATTCTCTGTAACCAATGCAACAACTAAACAGTGCTTTCCTCTACCAGCTTTGCTGTAAATTCTCCTCAGGGAGGAGCTTGTTGCAAATGAACAGTTCAGTTAGTGCTGATGAAGAAGAGATGGAAATGACACACCACATCTGTCAACTAATCCTGTTCTCTTATGGGAATTCTTCTTTCAGGTTTGGCAGCCTACACCAATCCCATCATATCTTTGGGGAAGTGCACTTTGCAGAGAGCATGACAACCTGTTAAGCAACAACCACAGCAGAAATGATGCACAGCTCTTCTGCATTAAGCTCTGCACACAGCAGAGAAAAAGCATCACACAGACTCTGCCACTTCAGGAACAGATGTGTGAGAACAGAGGTCCATACTGTGTCAGATGAAATGTTTTTGGGAGCTGCGTTGTAGTTTCCTGTTGATCACATTCAGTGAGCAATTCCAGGCAGTGGGGATGTCCTAGGGCAGTGCCAGAGGAACAGAGGGCAGCTGGAGGTGGTACCTCATTCTTTGGATGGTGCTACTTGGTGGAGGCCTTGGGAAGCTTCTCACCACTGGGCTTAGTTTCCTAACCATGTGGTTCAAAATAAAGCTTGTTAGGGCAACTCTGGTTCTTCCCTTTCATCTTGATGATGAAAAGCCATAAAGTGAGGAAGCTTTCAAGTAGAGCTATGCAAGACCTGTCTCTCTCCCATCAGGCTGGAGCATGCTGCTCAAGTTACTACGTCTTGAATAAGGCGGGTTCTGCAGCGACATTCGGTTTCCAGTCATGTGAATGTTCTGGAATCAACAAAATCAAAGCATTCCAAGATTATATATTTTACTGCAATATTCAGGGATCAGTTGTGGAGAGGTTGAGGAGTTATTTAAAATTTCATTAATAATTCAAGTATATTACCAGCAAAAAGTTAAACTCTTCCACTGGTGCCCTTCTTTTGTGAAATTCTACAAAAATCTACCTGATTTCATAGAACTCTTCAATATTAACAGAAATGGTTGAAATTTCTTCCTTCAGCTAGATGTTTCCACATCCCACAAAAGATATCTGAAGCTCTTTGGTATGAAACACCAGAGGAACTGCACTACAGCTGGAAGATGGAAGCACCATATTTCAGATATTTATTTAACATATTTGACAATCCTTGACAACTTCTTGAAATTTAATTATAGTACATATACAAGAGAAGAAGCTCAAAAAAATATGATCTGAGATGGTAATTCCTGGTGCAGCTGAAGTACAAAGTCATCTTTGGTCTTTAAGAGTTAGTCAACTCAGTCTACCTTTCCATATGCCCAAACTACTAGATCCCACCTGGAATTTTCAATTTCTCCCCTATACCCACCCACCCACCCACCTTCTCTTCCCTTTTACAGGCTGCATCTTGCTCATCTATCTCTTCACTAAGAAAAACCACCAAAGCCACATTGTTGGTACCACTATTCTTAACTTTTTCTTTCCCCTGTAGGAACTATGCAGCTCATGTTCCCACAAAACAGACTTACAGAAATTTAATTGCTAAATCAAGCTGCAGCTTGAACCAATTTCTCATTTGACAGCTACCTTTATCCAGGCTACATACTACGAAGTCTAGTAACACATTTGCCAACAGACACACAAAAATTGGAGCCGACAGGGAGCAGTGACATTCAGAGCTCATGACAAAGCCACTTTAGAAGTGGTGAGATTCCAAACATTCATCCCACGTCA
The DNA here is from genome assembly GCA_013399855.1 of Oxyruncus cristatus. Taxonomy (NCBI): domain Eukaryota; kingdom Metazoa; phylum Chordata; class Aves; order Passeriformes; family Cotingidae; genus Oxyruncus; species Oxyruncus cristatus. The sequence goes on from VXAY01001888.1 coordinate 160,276, forward strand.
GAATGTACCACAATTAACTTCAGAAGAAACCCCTCCCAAGAATACAAGCTTCTTATATTTTCTTTCATTTCACACAACCATCCATGAGAATGAGCCAGGACACCTATTGCTGTACCAACAGCAATGCTGTACTACCTGACACTAAACATAACTGAGAGAAATCTGAAGTCAGGTTGTCCTCTCTTTCAGTTTGCTCCATACAAAACACTTTGAAGTGTTGTAGACTCATAGAAGTAAGTAGCTGAAAAGAATTTGAAAACTGTGACCTTCTTACCACTATCCTGAGGCAGAATCAGCTGCTCCAGTGTCACTGCTGGGATATGTTTCTCCCAATTGCTCTTGAAAACTGGCATCCTATTCCTCCAGTTTACTCTCATTACCATCAGAAAGCATTTCCCATTTTCAAACCAGAAACTTCTTCACTGCTATTTGCACATTGTTGTTCCCTTCTTCCACAGTTCAGCAGCACCAAAACATTTCTTTCTTGCCTCCTCAGTCTTCCATTCTTTAGGCTCAGTCTTGCACCATCAAACATTATTTGCTGCATCCCTAAGAACTCATACTGCTCTTTTGTGGACTTCCTCCAGTTGGCGCCCAACTTCTCTGCTCTTGACACAGCTCTTGAGCTGGTTTGTCACAGCTTTGTGCATCTTCCTTATACTTCTCCTCATCCTATTCTTAATGGTACTTTTCTCCCCTCTCTCTGCCAATGGAGGATAACGTTGCCTCATGTTCACTTTGCAACTAACTCTACTCCCCAGATCCCTTTGTTCCAAATTCCTGCCCATTTAGCCCCTCCCTACCTGTGCCTCCTCTTTATTGAGTTCCATCACCCTTTATCAGCTCAAATGTTTAATTTGTTGAGATTCTTTACAATTTAAAACCCTTCTGAGATGTGATCACAGCACTCTAACCATGGTGTTGCCTGAAAATTTAATAAACTGTCTCTAGTTCATTAAAATGTTGAGTAGTGATGGACAAAAACCAAATAGCCAAACTTCTCACAAACATCTTTACTTTTGATACACCATTTTCCCAGCCTCCCTGTTGCGTAGGGCACATTTCTTGCTAATGAATTCACCTACACCTCCCCCCTGATTATAAAAACATAGTCCAGTCTTTCATATCTACTTATGGTGAGGTAGAAATAAAGATATTACTAATGAGGGATGCGATTTTCTCAAACATAAGCCACCATGCATAATAAAAGCTGCAAAGACCTGTGCCCAAACCAAATAAAGAAACCTCCCATTAAAATGGGTCGGTAGCCTCGCTTAGACTTTCTTTGAGAGGTTTAGCACATTTCATCTTTAATACTTCTATGGAATCAAGCACTAAGGTGCTCATGCAGTTCTTTCTTACAGCTTGGGACAGAGCCAAAAACCAAGCAAGGGGAAAGTAAAACATCAAGAAGAGAAGATATCCCCTAACCACGGTAACCCAGTCTAGAGCTTAGTCTTTAGGGAAAACAGAGCTACTGTTGTTTGATTATTTATACTCTAAGTGGCATTTCTGATTCGGCTTGGACTTTTGCATTGTGCCGAGTGTTTAAGACATGGCTCTCTCAAAACTTTCTTCCCTAATTTAGCATTACAACGGCTTCTTCACACAGGTTATTCTCTGAAGCACTAAACACATTTAAAAGCACTAAAAAGATCAGTGTAAATTTCTAGGGTAATCTTCATATATTTCTCCATTTGTTGTCTTATCTCTAGCTTTTCCTCATAATATTCTTTTTGTCTGTATAAAATGTGACAATAATTATTTATTTGAGAGTGTCTTGAAGATCAGTCCTTCTGCAGATAGTAATTGGAACACTTTGTAAACATCCCCTTGGACTAAAAACAATGTAAAACCTGAAGCTACAGACACGTGATGTTTCTGTGATTAATCTCTCTTTTGTAACAGCAGATTCTCTCATGTTCCTTGGCCAAAGGTTCTTGCAAGTAACCAGTCAGAGCACTGGCCAGAATGGCTTCTGGATGCCGCACAGGTGCTCCAAGCAGCTGCTCCCCTGGCAGCAGGCAATCCAGATAAGCTGCTCAGGTAAACTTAGTCCTTGCCCATGGAGTGACCACAGGTAAATTTCCCTACTCCAAGGGCAAATTTACCAATTGTTACTGTTGGCACTGCATTGTTGACGCATTTCCCACAGTTAAGACTGGGCTAGCAGATTAGGGAGCCAGTCTGTCCTTCCCATTTATGGAAGCACCACTGGTCTCTTTGCCCCAAAGGCTTTACAGTCTACTTTGAAGAAGAGCATGAAAGAGCATGAACAAACAGAGGGAAGACAAATGGAGGTCAAAGATGTCCAGGGTAATGAAAATAAGATAGAATAATAATGCATATCTGTCATTTCTTTATGTAATGGTTTCAAACTGCCTTTAAAATCAGGTAACCTTCCAACAGAATCAGGTTTAATCACATTGTGTGTTGTTTGATTTTTCTGTTTTTAATCAGATTTTTCTCCTTCCTCAGAGGTGTCTCAGGAGAACAAATTCTGAGTAGAAACTACCTGTAAAATGCCAAAGCTTTTGAACTAGTTCAGAAAGGCAAGTCTGAAAACAGCACAGGGAATTCAGGTGTGAAGAAATGAGTCATTTAGGGTGCCAGCCCAAGGAAAGAAGGGAAAAAAGTCACAGGGGAGATCAGATTAGGAGCTGATAGTCTAAGATACTTGGAGATTTGAGGATGCAAACCAAATCCTATTTTGCTGAACAAGTAATCCTTGTGCCAGGACTTCCTAGTTGCAGAAGGAGGGCAGAATTGACTTTTTTTTCCTAGCAGGGGTATATACAGAGAAACTAGAGAGTTTAAAGTGAGTGATGTCTTTGAATATTACAGCTGACAGCACAGTACAAAAGTAAGGGCAGTAGCCTGGGGAAGAGGGCTAGCAACATGAATTTGCAAGCCTAGTGCTGCATGGAGTTCACAGAGCTCTGCAGAGTTCTAATAAATAACAAGCTAGAGACATGGAAAGCTAAGAACCTAGAAGAGCCAGAAGGTGACCCTGTCTGCTGTGCCTCACTATTTAATAAAATTAAGATTTAACCTTTTCTGTGGTTTTATGTGAATAAGTCAAAACCATCTAATACAGATTAGGCTTAACAGAGTTCTACTATCCTGTCTTGCTGAGAAATCATATTATTCCAAATGCTTGACTTCATTACTATGGCAGACAGATCACTGCTGTTACGGTATCTTTTTATGTATGATACATAAATCCTTGCTTCCCTGCTCCCTTCACTATCCTTTTTCATTTTCTCCATCAGGCACAGAGTAACAAGAAACCCTGCTATTGTAATTTACTCTGCTCAGTATGCTATCTGTCTAAAATATTTTTCTTTCATATGCCATCCCAAAAAATACACAAATATAAGAATATTACTATGGTTGAAAAATCAAGCTAGTTAGGTAATGTCAAATTGGCAGACATTCAGCATTCTTCAGTTACCTCCCTTGTACATATGCATTCTGGCATAGCCTTTAATTAACGTGATCTTTCCATTTTTTTTTTGAGTGAAAACATGTCATTAAATACCCAGGGTGAGTGAGGACCCAGTACAGAGCATTCTGCTTTCTCCATAATGATTAACAGGCTTATTTTCTATAATCCCCAAAACCCTGCTCTGAAGACAGACTAATTAATTTCTGCCTGCTTTCTCCCATGCCACTATAACACGTGGGTGCTTCAGAAACATGTTCATTTTCACAGCAGCCTGAGGAGATGGACAAGGGGTAAGGACGTGTGGGAGGTAATAATTTTCATTTTACAAGAAGCGAGCCAAAACTGTGATCCTCAGTGGTGGCCAGACTAAAAGCCAGTCCCCCTGTTCCCATCCCACCCCAGACTGGAGAAGCATAAATCACCCATCCCCAAGCACAGTGCTAGGCTCCAGAGGGACAGCACTCACTTTGGTTGGTGACAGAGGCACCAACATGGGCTGGTGCAAGTATCAGGGCATATGGCCCACTGAGCCACCCCAAGGGATGAAGCAAGTTTGGGTTGCCCCAGGGCAGGGTGTGCATCAGGCTTCATGTACACAGGATTTGTGCTCAAAAATAGCCAAGTATTTTGGCTAAAGTTTTCCAGCAAAATCAGCTTGCCTCAGAGATCTGGTGAGGAAGCACTCAACTTAAGGTGTCACACCCTATCAGAATCTGACAATCAGAAGTATTAGATGACCAAAATAATAAGCTCTAACCCTCACAATGAGAAAATAAGAAGCATGTCTCACCATATCCAAAACTGAGATTGATTTTGACATTCTGACAGCATAGTTTTAATTGCTATTTATATCACATAATTTTTGTGTATGTACATAATCAATTAACAGAGCTGTCAGCAGCTAAACACAGCCACTCGTACCACCAGCTTGAGGAGGTAGATTGGGGTGGTCCCACCTGCTCTGGATTGCAGATGGGCTGGCACTTCTCTGATCATTGCCACTTCTACCCAGGGCCACCTGTACTTTCACCAAAGTCAGGAGCACAGTCAGCAGGGTCACATTAAAATAAAGAATCACAGAGTGGGTCTGGTTGGATAGGACTACAGTAGGCCATCTGGTCCAAGCCTAGAGCACATGGCACAGGATTGTGTCCGTATGGTTCTTGAATGTCTCCAGCGAGGGAGATTCCACAACTTCTCTGGGCAATCTGTTCCTGTGCACGGTCACCCGCACAGTAAAGAAGTTCTTCCTCATATTCAGGAGGAACTTCCTGTACATCAGTTTGTGCCCATTGCCTCTTCTCCTATTGCTCAGCACCACCAAGAGGAGCCTGCATCCATCCTCTTGACACCCTCTCTTCAAATACTTGAATACACTGATGAGGTCCCCTCTCAGTCCTCTCTTCTCAAGGCCGAATAGGCCCAGCTTCCTCAGTCTCTCCTCGTAAGAGAGATGCTCCAATTCCCCTCATCATCTTTGTAGCCCTCCACTGGACCAGGGCTGAGTAGAGGGGCAGGAGCAGCCCCCTTGAACTGCTGGCAATGCTCTTTCTAATGCACCCCAGGATACCACTGGCCTTCCTGGCCACAGAGCCTCATAGCTGACTCACGGACAGCTTGTGGACCACCAGGACCCTCAGGTCGTCCTCCACAGAGCTACTTTCCAGCAGGTTGGCCCTCAGCCTGTGCTGGTGCAGGGGGTTACTCCTCCCCAGGTGCAGGACCTGCATGTGCCCTTGCTGAATTTCAGACAGTTCTTCTCTGCTCAACTCTCCAACACATCAAGGCCCTTCTGAAGGGCAGCACAACCCTCTGGGGTATCGGCCACTCCTCCCAGCTTTGTGTCATCGGTGAACTTGCTGAGGAGGCATCTGTCCCTTCATCCAAGTCATGGATGAGTAAGTTAAACAATACAGCACTGAACCTTGGGGGACACCCTTAGTGTGAGGCCTCCAACTAGACCCTGTGCCACTGATTTCTACCCTCTAGGATCTGCTGTTCAGCCAGTTCTCAATCCACCTCACTGTCCATTCATCTAGCCCACATTTCCTGAGTTTGTCTATGAGGATGTTGTGAGAGACAGTGCTGAAGTCAAGGCAGACAATATCCAGTGCTCTTCCCTCATCCATCCAGGTGGTTTTTTCAATGTGGAAGATAATCAGGTCAGTCCAGTATCATTTACTTTTAGTGAATCTGTGCATATATATCCATATGCACTGAAAAACCTTGTTGCAAGGATACATACAGCTCAGGGCCACATTCAGCACCAAAGGTTTTTCAAGAAGAAGACAGTTTGTAGGAGTTCAAAGGACTCCAGTTTAATCATGACAGGTGAGTAGTCACGTGGGTCCACCTTGCCCAGCTGGTGGGTGAGTGCAGCTGTGAGGATGAAGGACCCTGGAAAGAATGCTCTTACAGCCATCATGTGTTTAAGTATCACAGTCTGTCACAATCAGACTCCCTTGGCATGATGTGATTACTAAACAGCATTAACAGTCAGAGACCCCAGAGCACAAACTATTTTCTGAACCACTGAAATGAGAATTTTGCCTAGCTAGTGTGAATAGAACAGATATGACTAGGTCTGAAACACAACAGTTTAAAAAACATTTTCAAAAACTATATATGTGGAAAGCCAGAAGCTCAGGCACACAGAAGAGCGATCACCAGGCTCAGCTATACCTGTCAGATCTGTGCCATAGACCAAATGCTGCAGGTGACACACTCCCTGCTGAATCTGAGAGGCCTTACAGTGAATGACATTAAAAAGCCTGCATCAAATGACAGTAATTCACTGCTACAACATGTGTGCATTCGAAGGCATCATGGTGGTGCACCACCACTGCCACTTTTTGCTCTGATAGCCAAGGACTGGAAAGCCTCTGCAACAAACCTTCATACACCTATCTCTCTTACGATTACCTTCTTCAGCATAGTGGCAGTCACCCCTCTTTTGCAGCCCTTCACCAGGTAAAGAAGGTGCCTTGAAGACATACTATATTTACTTTCAAGGAGAGAGGGGACAGCATAGTCTTCAAACAGTGCCACTCCTCTCTTCCTGATGCAGCACTGAGGAAGTGTTATATCCTTCTCTAAGTCAATGGAAAACCAGACAGTCCCCAAAGTTAAAGATGTGTTTATAGGGCTGGATTGAAAATTAAGCTTAGATTTTTTTCTGAATAAACGCCAGGAACAACTTCCCCAGTTCACCCCTTTTGCTTGAGACTCGTTACAGTGGAAGATAGATGGTGGTTTTCATTAAATCCTTGGTATTAACGTGAAATTTAACACATCCTTAGTTACATCACTCTGAGTGGCAACCCCACAATATTTTCAAAAAGAATGAAAAATCCTAATCTCTGTGGGACCATACTAGTCCATGGCCAACAGCCTTGCAAATAGCACATAACACCCTCTCAGACACAAGTAAGACAAACTGTTCCACAGTACAGAAAACACCAGCACATTTTAATCTTTCCCTAAAAGCAGCCAAAAGAGCGACATTCATTTGGAGGAAATAATGTAACTACTTATACTCAAACACCAACGCAATCCATCTGCAATTCTTACCCCAATTTGCTAGCTAACAGGTAGTGAGTCTAAGCAAGCACAGGCTCTTGCAGAGCAAACCCAATGAATTTTCTGAATGTTCTCATGTTATGCAGTTTTAAACCTAAAGACTTTCTTTAGTAAGATCTTTGTGCCAAACTCTCTGAACACATGTGCCTTTAAAGCAGGCTTGGACAAAATATTTTATATATATTGATCAAGTGACACCAACAGGCTCAATAAAATCTTCTAGCTCTGTTTTTATGAGCTGAGAATAAAGATAGTAACATTTTGGAGTTAAGGAGAGTAGCAAACCATGGCTACTGATACTCAAATGACAAAAATGTCTGAGAGAATTCCAGATGTCAGCCATGTGTTATGGTTTAATAGTTCAGCTCTGAGTCACAGGCACAAAAATCTGTTATGAAACACATGCCTTCCTGCCTGTGCGTGTACACACACCACTGTGGACTACTTAAAACAGAAAAGTTGTAATTTTGAGGGCTTTAACAACACTGGAGAAAAGCAGTTAATCTGTGCTGAGGTGGAAGAAAATTTGCAGTTTGTACTATGCCATGGATGAAGGGTGCCATGATTTAGTTGCAACATTTACAAACTGAAGTTAGAACTGAAGAGAGGTTAAACACCCACTTAACAACACATGTAATCCTTTCAAATCCTAAAAATCCAGTCACACCTTGTGTCTTGAATAATCACTAACACGCTCCCCTGCCATGTGAAACTCATGGAAGTCCAAGTAATTTCTACCCCAACTATTTCACGCTGTAATATTTATACTGTAATTTATTAGTTCCTTTCAGCATTCATCCTTCTCACATAAAAGGAATGAATATCTGTGACATCAGTGTTTAACAAGAGATATCGCATGCCTCATCTCCTTTCTGGTGGAGAAACAGAGGCAATCGTTTATTGCTCTGTGTGAAATTGGTGTTCATGAGCAGGCACAGCATGCTGATTGATTTCAGCTCTCTCTGGTTTTGAGTGGTCAGTCAGCAGGGTAGCTGGCAAGCAAGACATTCCCTCTCGGCTGTCCTCCACTCCAAGGTGGACCTGACCAAAATAGAGACCTGTATGCAAGGAGAACAATGTACTTTGGCTCATCAGTTTTTCACTCCTGGAAGCAGTGTTGCCTGTGCCACACTCCCACGCACTGACATCAGCCTGCTCTCTCCCTCCCTGCTTCTCTCCTTCTTGGTGGCTTTTCCAGGGGCACAGCAAGTCAGGAACTTTGGAACCTGGACCGGTTGGTCTCAGGGAATTTGCGCAGCAGTGAAATCCATAAGGTGCTATGGACACTTTGCCATCTCCAAGAATTACACCCCTGAACATCCACAGACATTTGCCCACGGCATGTTTTCTTGGCTGATTGCAAATGCTCATTTGTATTTGGACACGTTCGTGGCAAGTCTGTGGACCCACACAGCCACCTGAGTGTGCATGAAAACCTCAGCCAGACAGGCTAGCATGTCAAGGCACATACATGCAGAGTGTAGTAACTTCATGCTAGGCATGCACAGACACACATTTTTATAAAAATCATACCTCTAAAGATACGTTTAAATAACACATATTAGAGGATTTTAATGACTCCACAAAAGGACAGGTGGGATAGGTGCAATGAAGTGGCTCGAGCAAAATCACTCAAAAGAAGTTCATGCTGGAGAGTGGAGAGCGAAAGGATGAGGAGCAGACTTCAGTTGTGGGACAAGCAGCAAGGTGCTCCTCAGCAGTGGAGCTGGTTGAAGGATGTCTGCTCTTTGGGGCTTCCAGGACACACTTATCAGTTGCTGAAGGGTCGCCATCAGATTAAAGAAACAGAAATTATGTTGATGCTGTTTCTGTTCTGGTCTGGAAAAGCCAGACACAGACGATGCTTCCTAAGCACCTGTATGCCAACAGTGTACCAGAGGTTTTGGTCTGCCTCAGGGGTGCCTGCAAAGAGAACAACCCTCTGCTTGGGAACTCACAAGAGCCTTTTATATTTCCCCCAAAGCTCCCTGCACTATAAAGCACTGGTTTGGGGGCAGGGAAGGAAGGATTTTAAACCTGGAAAAAAAACCGTCAAACACACTTACGCTCTGGTCTTTGTGAATTAAGAATTCACATGGGAATTCAGACAGGTGCAGTGTTACCAGATCTGGCAACAGCAGCCCCCTGCCTATGTAGCTGACTCGTGTTTATCTTGCTGTGGTTTCCACTTAGCTGGGTCCCACAGCAGTGAGGATTTCAGATGCCCTGTGGCTGAGAAGCAGCAGCCAGCTCTCTGCCCTGGCAGGCGTGGGGAGCAGCTGGGCTCCAGCACTGGGTATTTCCTTTGGAGGGAAACCTTTGCCAAGGGGCTCTCTGTGGGGTGATGGACTCAGGGCAGGCATACATTGCCAGTAACACCTCATCACAGTTACCCCTTTATCTCCTGTGTTCAAATGTAGAACAGCAGCTTCTTGTGGCAATTACTGCACAGCCCTAGACAGCTTGCAACACAAGCAGAGAGCAAGGGGTGTTCATGATACCCTCCTTTAAAGCATTACAAACATTGCATATAAAACTGGCCCTAATTTTGACAACTCCTGTAGAAAATCCCCAGATAAATGCCTCTCCCAGAGCTGCTGCTATTTATGGGGCTGGAGTGCAAAAGCATGCCCCAACAAGGGCAGGAGGAGTTTGGCTCTGTGGGCACAACTTGATAAAAAGTCAGGCATGCCATGAGGTTTGCAGACATATATTATAGAGCAACAGCATTTACATGATTTTTTTGTCTGTACTGTGACTCAATGGGAAACAGGGCTTATGGGGGCAAAGTGGAACAGGAACAAGCAGGTGCTATAGCGGGAGATGGCAGTGCATGGAAACAGACACAACTAGATTTTTTAAAAAATAGACTAGAAAGGACAGAAATACCACAGGATGGGTCATCACAACTCAGCAAACGCAGTCTGCTGCTTCAGAGGACTGAGGTTTGCAGACTGGGGCCATGGGCAAGGGCCAGTAGGTGTCAAAGGCGACCTGAATGTGCTTGGGACAACAGGGCATTGGACGCTTCCTTAGGCGTGGCAAAATAAGCTCTCCAGAGAGGTAAGGCTGGGTGCACACCCCTCCAGCTGCCCCAGTGTGGGGCAAAGCTGCTCTGTGCTCACCTGCATCCTCTGGGAGCAATTTTTGTAAGACGCCTTTTGATGACACAGTCTATCAAAATATGCATCGTGCTCCAGCTGTTGTTGTTGGGGCTTGCTTTTTTTTTGAATCATGATTTTTCATAAAAGCCTACCCACTTCAGAAATATTGTCACGAAAATAAAATAAAATGTGCAGTAGCATTACTTGTTTCCTGGGGCCTGCTGCGAAAGCCATGGCAGCAGAATAGCTCCATCTTGTGGAAATCAGCAGTAGCAGTGGGGGCAAAGACGACTATCTAGGAAAAGAGCTGTAGGAAAATACCGGCAACTTGCTCCCTGAACGCATGTGCCAGCAGTGGCCTTGGTTCCCATCCACAGGGGTTTTGCTTGTCCCATCTCTCCCAGAGGTTCAGCCCGAGCTGCAGGTTTGAAAAAAACTGTAAAATATCTATGTGCAAAGCCAGCATAACTCATACATTTAATCAGATTTTGGATATATAACTGTAGTATTTACACAGTTCCTCTATGATCATGTTCAGAGCTCAGGTAAAGTTTAGGGCTGTGTGGTGGCTTCAAGCTCTGTCACACTGAGCTCCACTTCAGACCATGTCTGAGAGGGACCCCTTCTCCCACTATCACTCCCTGCCTTCACCGATTAATTTACAGCTGCATCTGCAACTGACTCCGCACTTTTTTCTAGTCTCTGTCATCTAGTTTCCCTTTGTCTGTACCCCTGTGCATGTGCTTATAAATCAGGGTGAACAGCTGTACTGTGGAGCTCAAAGAGATTTCTGTCTTTAAAGAGTTTGCAGTTCAGGTAAGAAATTAATGAGGTTACATTTTAAAATAATAATTCGTCTCTCTTTCCTAATGTATGGTCAGATTTATTCCCCTGTTCATCCAGACTCTCAGTGTTACCCTCCGATAACAAAGTTTATAACTTTCTGTTTAAATTCTGTTAATCCATGTCCTGGAGAACAAGAAGTAAATTTCAGCATGAAGTACGTGTCCTTTTGATTTTGCACTGTTGCCACCACTTAGAATCATCTAAGAGATGACAAAATCTTTCAGGCTTAAGAGGTCTGACAAACATTCCATAAACTACACAACAGGTCATCAGTGTAGATCACATAGATGCAACAACCTTCTCAGAAGAAATAGCACTCATCTGCAAGGTGCACAAACATTTAAATAATGCTAAGAAGATGAATCCCCCGAAGAGAACTCTGCACTGCCTTGCCATGATCAGGGTACCCCAGAGTGCCTTAGCAAACAGTGCCCACTCAGCACATGGGAGTGGAAGCTGGAACAGCAGAAAAGCACAGCAGTGTCCACTCCAGGGATCTCCTACAGCTTGCCATAGTGAGGTCCAGACTGACAGCAGCTTAGAAATAGGACCTCAACAAGAAAGCCATGGAAAATGCTGTTAACTGAAAATCTAGACACAGTCATGGTTGAAGGAAGGCTCCTGGAAGCAAATGGCAGCAGGCAACTCACAAAATCTGTTACAAACTCCAGCTCTTTGTCCTTCCCTCTGTCCTCTTCTCTCCAACAACCTCCCCAAGATCCTGCTCACTCCACAATGCTGGGTATGACTCCTGTAAGACTGGGTCCAATAGGAAGCCACAGATTGCTGTTGGTGCTTCTTCGGTAGCTGAAAGACAGAAGAAACAAGAGATAAAACTAATCAAAAGGATAATACAGGAGACAAATTTGGGAAATCTCATCAGGATCACAAGAATTTTACTTTCTGCTATTGTTCACCCTACCATCCTCCTCTGAAGAGTTATTTTTTCCATTCGTTTGTAAAAAAGATCATTTACACAGTACTATTAACCACACCCAGTTTGCTTCATTTAATCAGGCCAGGCAAACCCTGTCCAGGGCAGGCTTACCACTCACAAACAGCAGCACGATGAAAGACACTGCTATTTCTATCACACCAACACAGCATCAGGAACTGCCTCTTTTTTCATTAAAATGGAGTTCCAGTGCCCAACCCCTTGTGTTTCTTTAAGAGCCAGTCTCCCACAGCCTAAGGAAAATATACGTTCCGTAGTGCAGACCAAGAGAGACATGTGTCTGCCCCTGGCAGCACAGGTCAGATCAGCACAGTAGCATGAAAAACTACAATGCACACACCTGCCGGGAACACTTCTTTACACATGGTTTTGCCTCCACGAGCTGGAAGTGACAGCTCGGACCAGCAGCTGCCACAGCCAAACAGGCAGTGAAGCAGTGGAGCAGAGGGGACAGGGCCTGCAGTGCCAACAGCCTGTGGATACCACAGAGGATGTTAGGCAGGAAAAAGGGTCAATTGTTCTCAACAGTCAACAGCAAAATAAGCAATGAGTTAAATTAGAGCAAGGAAGCACCAAGAGGAAAAAGCCTGTAACTGACAGCAAGTGTAATCAAGCAATGGGCCCCAATGCCACAGGAAGAGCTGACTATCAGCCAACACCATCCTAGCAAGACTTTGTCATCATCTCTTGTGGGAGGATGGAGGCCAGCTGCTGCTCCCTTCCTTTTGTGCTGCAGAGATTAGCCACCTCAGGCCTTCTCTGCTGGTGGTGATGGTTTAGCTGCTTCCAGCCACCCCAGGAGAGCACAGAGAGAATTTCACTGCAAAAAACAAGGGAAGGCTATGGCTTGCTTCTGGCTTTCCTTTGAAGGCAATTTATATTTTCAAGGGATGGCAATATGCAAAGAACTAACACCAAGACAAGCTGCAGCGTGAAGCTCTGATGTGCTTTCTTTTACGGCAATGAAACCTTGAAGACCGAGTTGCTAAGTGAAACAGTTTCAAAAGACTAATGACCAACCTGCAGACAGCTTCTGGCAATACCATAGAACATTTGCCCAGCAATCTTTCAGGGGGCTGAGGAGTAAGCCAGCCTGTCTCTGACCTTGATCTGACAAACTCAGCAAGTCTAAACATTTTGCAAATTCTTCTCCTTGCACATAGTTTTAGAAACGGATACTAGGTATCTGGTGTATAAATTAAAAACCAACCAACCAAAACAAAACAAAAAAAAAAAACACACACAAAAAAATCACACACAAGAAAGAAGACATTAGAACAGATAGGAATTCCGGAGGAAGTATCTGATGGAAGAAAGGATTGGTATCCCCAGGTCATTGGTCTCTGCTCAGTCCAGTCAGCAGAGGGGGCAGGGTCCCAGTGAGGACCACCATGGAATAGCTCTGCATGCATGGGACCACTCTTTTCAGATTCACATCTCTAGTCTGGCTGAGTTATAAGAATTTACCATTTCAAAACCATCTGATAGAAACAGCTCATTAGCAGTACCCAACCTCAGTCTCATCTCCCAGCAGCCACATAAAGAACTCAGAATTTTAGCAGAGAGGTTGATTTGTTTTCCCATCAGTTAATCAAATCAGTCAAGGATTCATGCTTGGCAAGAAAGACAAGATCACTGTGAGAATAGGGACTCAGAACCCCATCTCTGAAGCATGGTGAGGATAAAGGAACAAATGTTATGCTGTGGCAAAATATATTTAGAGCATTGACATATTCCCGACTGGAACAGTATTTACCTTGTTACATCCCATGTCATAACCAGCAGCTCCTGGTTGCTCCAGTTACCTGGCAGCTCCATGGATGCTCATCAGGCAAAGACCATCAGCATGAAAGACAAGATTTTATTATTATGAATGGGGGAGAAAGAGGAGGGAAACTTGAGAAGTGAATTGAAGCAATCAAAACTCTGCTGAGAAATCACTTCACGTTCCTAAGGCATCTGTCTGAGCACGACCTATATTTTTTTTTCCTTATCGTGGCAGTTTTGTGGTTCTCCAGTTATTCTCACCCATTTTGACCAGAGGCACAGCTTGCTCCTGCATTTCAGCAGTTGGAGGAGGAGAGGTGGCACTCACCTGCCTATACAGGCTCACCAGTGGCCACCCTGTACCAAAGGGTTGTGGAAACCCCCTCTCAGCCAGGATGAGGCTGGGACACTTTAAACACACTGTGGATGTAGCTGTGGCTCCTCACCAGCATTTCTTACTTAAAAACAGCATAGAGGTTTCTCTCCTCTCTTCCTGGAGCTCTATATACAACAATTGATGTTGCTTAGCAACAGGGCTTCCTTTTAAGATGCTCTTTTGTCATTTCAAAGCCCCCATGCCAGAAGTTCTTTAAATGGTCTGAACTCACACAAGCTCCATCAGTTTAGCTCTTCTCCTTTATCTCTGCCTGGTCTCCTCCCACTGTAAGGCTAATATCTGTGTCCAGCTGAAGAAAACCAAATCAAACAATAATGCAACTCCGAGTGATCAGTCCAGTTTCACTGTGCAAGGGCTAATTAGAACCTCCTTTTCCCTAAAGCCATGCCAAGCAATGACCAACAGACACCAGCTGAAGAAAGGAGAAGCTCACAAGAGTTTTAATTCTGATTTTTTGCTTGCTATTCAAGTCAGACTTTATAAAACTACTAGATTTCTCTATTGTCCATTAAGGATTTCAGACCTGTGCAGCCCAGTTGGACAGATTCTTTACTGTTTAGAGAGAATAATAATATTTTGTTACTAATCATTGTGAACCATATTTTATCTTGGCTTTATAGTACTTATACAGTACTATAAACTGTTCACTCCCATGGGGACCGAGAACACCAGGTCTTTTGCTTCTTTAGGAGGAAACAGAGTATGAATTTTTGAGACAGGGAAAAAGTCTCATAGCTGTTTCATAGACTAAGAGAGCTCCCCCACTGAAGTCCTTAAGACATCTTATGAATTTTTGAAAAATCGTAATCTACTCAAGGAACATAACGCAACAGCAGCAGCTATACAGAAACTGTCTGTAAGGAGAGTATAGGAGATGTTCTCCCTCTGAAGATGAAACATGGATGAACAAGACATCAGTAATTACAGTTGCTAATTCCTGTCAGCAATTTCCTTCCTACACAGTGCCTTTGTCCTGCCTCTTTTCAGTCTGCATTTGGTAGGACTTCACATAGCTTCACATGCACCAGCCATGGCCAACTCAGCTTCCTGGCCGGCAGGCAGGACTCAGGATGCACGCACAGCGGCCAGTAAGCCCTGTATCCCCTGGCCTCTAGCAAGCTGCAGTCATCACCTGAAAGTCTGTTCATCCTGTCTGCTAAAAAATTAGCACTGATTCCCCTTCTGAAGGCAGGAGTTCCAGGGCCTGGCACAGGAGTACTGCTCTAGCTAACTACCTGCATATCAATCTTTTTGAAAGTTACCTCAAATAAAATCCACAAGAGAACAATCCATCCATGGAGAGGCAGCCAGAGCTCTCACTCAATTCGTTTGGAGTATTTCTATATGCAGTGCTCACATCATGCCCCTGGTCAAACTGTCCCTTCTTTTCAAGGGACATCTAGGCCACTACCTGTGCAAGTGGTTTGCTCAAGTCATGGAAATTTCAAATTGAAGCTGTGGCATGTCCTCAGCACTAACCTCAACTATCAGTGCCAAAGAACAGAAGCTTGCTCCCTAGCCACGGAGTTATGGCAAAGCAGAGGAAGAGGAATCCCTGGGGCAGGGAGATCCTCCAGCCTAGTCTCTGGCTGCCCAAAAGATCCATCAGTCACATTGGTGCCCAGCTGGGAGAGCATCACAGGTGCAGTCCTGCAGCTGCTGTCCCACTTGTGTCCCCAACAGCCCCAAGGGCAAGCAAAGGGACATTGCTCATGTACACAGAGACATGGGCTGGAGAGCACATCTGCCTGCTGTCTCCTGCCCTTGTCTAGGATTTTAGGAAGATCAACTGCTGCACCATGAAGCAGAGGGCTTTCACATTAAGTATGGTAAAGTCTGACATGCTTTACAGAAGTTGTTTCTTCCTGACAGTGATTTATGCTCCTGCTGCATCACCTTGTTGTAGGCTTCTCCTTAGAGTGCAGCCTGAGCCTGTAACACCTGCTGCACAGGCAGCAGAGCCCATGCAGGTTTTCCTGCTGGGAGATGCATGTTTGTGGCAGGGCAGGTGGTCCTGGTCCTCCCCAGCTCCCATGTTTCATATTCTTGGGCTATCACACAGCCACAGCAGGGGAGCTGTCACAGCCCAAATCACACTGCATCAAGGCAAATCCTGGTCTAGGCTCTCAACATGCAGCATTTAAAGCAACCATTTGGATTTATATCCCTTGTTTACGGTACCAAAGTAAACAACAAACAAAGAAAATCTTGAAACCCACACTTGAAGGAAATGGCTGAAAACTATCCTAATCCTTTGATCCTGCATAGGATTTACAGATATTTTGGAAGCTTTGGTGTACTGGGCTGCCAATCTCTTTTTTTTCAGAGCTATGAAAGAAGCAGAGATTGACATGATTTATCTGTTAAATATGAGAGAATGAACATCTCATAGGGAATCTGAGGGTATTAAAGTCTTTTTAATACAGATACACAACTCATTGCCCTTTTTTTTTTTTTTGTCTTAGATTGATTCCCACTTACTCCTACAGTCATTACACAATTTTTCCAAGGCAACCATAGAAGAGGAGTAATTTTCCATGTTCATCCCAGCTGCAGCACTCCTCAGGGCTGGTGTTTTTGGAGGCACCCAGTGCTCTGACCAGGAGCCTTGGTCTGGGCCAGGCCAGGCACAAGGTCAACCAGGTGGATTTGGCATCAAACAGAAGTTCCCTTCCACCCAGCCAGCCATCCTCCTACCCAGATGGAGAGGCTCCTGGAGGATCTCACCCAGAAATGGGACCCACCTTTCTGTGTCAGAGGTAGAAATTGGCATCCTATGAGTTCAACATCATGCCAACAGCCCACGTGATGCCGAGGTCCGTGCAGCTTGACTGGGCTGAGGAGCATGCCAGCACTTCATTGTCAGGGTTCCCTCTGGGACTGACACTACATCCCTGGAAGGGGTTTGGTTGGGGGAAGGTCCACTGCCCATAGGCAGACACTTTGAGTGACTCACTGCATTTTGGTGAGCCTTGTGAGCCCTTCATCCTGTCTAGCTCAAGAAATCAGCTTAAAATGGACAACCTCTGAGGGATGTACCACCCTCTCCAGGGGACTCTCTGACTGCAGGGGAGACTGACTGTGGGATGCCACAGTAATGGAGGTGCAGAGCAACGTGCTCAGCCCTCAGAAGCATGCAGCATCTCCATGAGCACTTAGGGGGGAGCACAATCACACTGGAGCCAATTATTACTGCTGCTGTTTGCATGCTCCTAAATTCACCATCATCAGAGTGGAAAGAGTTTCAGCCAAGAGGAGGGAAAAGTAAGAGAAGCAAATTCCTCATGAGAGGACTCTCCCAGTGACCCCTGTGGTCTGACAGTCCCCTGAATGAAGTGATGGAGGAAGAATCCACCCAGCACCTGGGAACAGCAAACACCAGCAGGCAGAAGAGCAGTCACAGATGAATACAAGAGGTGAATCAGCCTGCAACAGCCCTGGCTGCTACAGTCACAGAGGGTCTGCAGCCTGCTCAAGCCCATGGTGGGTGTCCATAGCAATGCCCCCTGCCAGCATCAAAACCCTCTCCTGCTAATTACTACCATAAATTCTTACCTCTCCCCATTTTGCTTCAAAAGCACAAAGATATAAATTAATCAGATAGGCACAAGTAATGAATAATTCAAATACCCTTAATCATTAATCATTTTTACTAAGCTCAATGATTCCTTGAGCACATCGTCAAGAAGAAGAACTTCAGTCACCCAATACCAATTTCATAACAAATTCTTCATTACCCAAAGTGTTGTGTGCAGTTTTGAAAGCCCCAATATAAGATATAAAGCTATTAGAGATCATCCGAAGGAGGGCCACAAAGATGGTGAAGGGTCTAGAGGGGAAGCCGTAGGAGAAGCAGCCGAGATTACTTGGTGTGTTCAGCCTGGAGGAGACTGAGGGGAGACTTCATCATGGTCTACAGCTTCCTTGTGAGGAGAAGTGGGGGCAGGCACTGATATCTTCTCTTTGGTGACCAGTGACAGGACCGAAGGGAATGGCACGAAGTTGAGTCAGGAGAGGTTTAGGTTGGATATTAGGAAACAGTTCTTCACCCAGAGGGTGGTTGGGCACTGGAACAGGCTGCCCAGGGGAGTGGTCACAGCACCAAACCTGACGGAGTTCAAGAAGCATTTGGACAATGCTCTCAGGCACATGGTGTGACTCTTGGGATTGTCCTGTGCAGGGCCAGGAACTGGACTTTATGATCCTTGTGCATCACTTCCTGCTCAGAATATTCTATGATTCTGTGAAATTGAGTCAGGCACTAGAATTCATTATCTGAATAATAAATCTTGCCATTTCCTCAACAGCATCGAGTCTCTCCCATGGCAGACATTCTTCCATTAACTTCTCCAACATGAGTCCATCCACGAGCTGCTCCAATGTGGGTCACTCTTCCACGGAGTGCAGTCCTTCAAGCATAGGCTGCTCCAGTGTGGGACCCTGATAGGACCACAAGTCCTACCAGCAAACCTCCTCCAGTGTGGGCTCCTCTCTCCATGGGTCTGCAAGTCTCTGCCAGGAGCCTGCCCCAGCATGGGTCTCCCACAGGTTCACAGCCCTCTTTCAGGTATCCATTTGCTCCAGTGTGGGTCTGCTCCATGGGCTGCAGGTGGAACTCTGCATCCCCATGGTCCTCCATGGACTGCAGGGGAATCCCAGCCCTGGCACCTGGAGCACCTTCTCTTCTTCCTTCTACACTGACCCTGGTGCTCCTCTCACATATTCTCACTCTGCTCTTTTCTAGCTGCACTTACATCTGCACAATATTTTTTTTTCCTTCTTAAATATGTTATCACAGAGGCATTGCTATCATTCCTGACTGGCTCAGCCTTGGCCATAAGCGGGTCCGTCCTGGAGCCATCAGTTCTAATGGACATGGGGGAAGCTTTTGGCACCTTCTCAAAAAAGTCATCCCTGTAGCCCCACCCCCACCTCCCTATCCAAACCTGGCCACACAAATCCATTACACAGGGACAGACCAAGCTTTCGCCTTTGAGCATTAACATGGGAAATGGCAGATAAATAAGAAGTAAACATATCATACAAATTCCTCTGAACTTCTTGCCATCAGCTGCAGGGTGGGCAGAATTGCCAGAAAACACAAGACCAACTGGGAAAGAGGCAGCACTGTTAGTGGGATGTGGAGTGAGCTTTTCAATTTGTCATTCAGAGAAGTTACTTTCTTTTGTATACTATAAATTAAAGAAGACTAAAAAACCCAGCCAATCAGGTTGGCACAGAAGCATCTTAGTGGCAGAATGACACAGCAGCAGGTCACTGGTTCTGTAGCCTCTCAGTGCCTGACAGCCTCAACAGCCCACCCAGCAGCTTTAGGCAGGTATGCAAAATGGACTGAGCTCTGCTCTGGATTTTAAGCTTCCATCCCGATATGTGGACTGCTCCCCTCTCCTCAGCTGACTGCAGGGATGAGCACAGCATGGCTCAGGTGAAACCAGACAGACACATCAGCTTCAGCTACCAGCACAGCTGTGGCTTTCCTATACTATTTCAGAGCCGAAGCCACTAATTTTGTGCATGTCCTTGGCACCACAGAAGCTCAGGTATCTCCACCTTCCCAGATGGCAAGCTTGATTCTCTCCAGTTGGCATCTTGACTGCTTGAAGCTTCACTGATTGAGTCACTGGTGCTAGATCAGCTCTATTAGGCTAAGGCACGCTTGCTGAGCCCAATAAGTTTTCATCACACCTTTCTCTACTCTATTAGAAAGACCGCCACTTAAGCCTACTGAAAACAAAGTTGTCAAGCTGATAACTCAGTCATTTAAGAAAGGAAAGAAAAAGGCATGTTGAGGTGTTTGGCTCAGAGTCAGCATTCAGTGCTGTCCTGAGCAGTGAGGACCAGACACACTTGTCTGGCTGGCACAAGATCCCCTCCTGCCTGCAGCTGCCACACACATGCCCATCTTAGAGACAGTTAGATATATTGTCCCACTCAAAAAACCTGATAATTTCCTTTAAGCTAAATACAAGAGAAAGAGTGTTACTTTTCAGATTGACGTATTGCTTTTTAGCTCTACTGTTTCTACTGCAAGAGTCACACATAAGCATCACAACCGTTTTTGCAGAAACATAGGCACAGATCTTAGAGTCACAGAATCATAGAATGGTTTAGGTTGGAAAAGACCTACAAGATCATCAAGTCCACTGTAAAACTAACACCACCAAGTGCATCACTGCTGCCAGTCCACAAAGCAGAGCTCTGGCCTTCAGCTGTTTTGCAAGATTTGGTGCCTTTCCTAAATGATGTATCAACTCAAACTCCCCATTGCACAATATTCCCCTTCGGTGAGATGCTACAGTCTGCACTACCCTGTACTTAGCAAAGACATTTCACTTTACATGAGCATGAAGACCGATTTCCCTCAGTTTCCACTTCTTAAAAATCTATTCTGCTCCAGAAAAGCATCAGTGCACAGTAACCTGACCATATTTAAAGCAGGCAAGTTCCTCTTTCACTCTGAAACTATTGTTTTGCTCACACTGAGTCTGGGAAGTCCAGCAAGCTTATTTTTTCCTAGCAACCTGCTTTCTAGCCAAGTGCCCCAATTTGTCTGACCTCTGCTCACTTTCATTCAGGGTAAGCAGCACAAGATCAGCCAATGCAACAATCCACCTCTCTCCATAATTGCCCGTGGTTTTCACAGCACTCGCCTGTGTCAGGTGTAAAGCATCCAGTGCTGCACAGACAGTGCGTGGAGGTGAGTGACAGACACCAGTCCCTCTTGGTATACAGGAGCTTGAGACATCTTGGGTGACTACTTGCCTGCTAATGTTCCAATATTTCCAGTTCCCAAGGGATTTATCTCAGGGGAATCTGAAGGTCTTTATCACAGAAATAAGACAGGTATCTTGATGCTTAGGGACATCAGCCACTGTTCCTCCTCCTCGCACCTGCAAATCTGTGCACCCTCACACTCTCTCCCACCACTGACAGGGACTTTGGGAGCCCATCAAACCTGCACTGTACTTCATCCCTCAGAATGCTTGAAGGATGATAAAGTTTCACAGGGTGAAATAATTTTGAAATAATCTGATACCTATTTAAGAGGTAGCAGAGCTAAATGGAGGATTTTTGCCTCTTGTGCTGTGCTCTTTGTACAGGAATTTGTACACAGTGGTGGGATGATGATGTCTCTATTTGCTGTTTTGTTGGTATGCAATACCACATGAGAATAATAAGAAAATACCAAGGTTTTTCCAGGGGCAAAAGAAGAACTGATCCAATAAGATTTTTCTTTTCTTTAAACTTTTCTTCTGTTTTCTTTTATTTTCTATTCCAACTGGGAGACAATGGAAAAAAGGCGGGGTTTTTGATTCAGGGAAAAAGTGCAATGGAAAAGAAGCCCTAAGCAGTACACATTTGGGGCCAATAACAAATTCCTTGTTGAATCAAATCTACAAATCCCTGAGCACTCAGAGTTGTATTTTTCCATTTTTGTAGTGATTGACACTGCATCATTTTGGTGCTTCCAGGCTGGACCTGAGTCCTATGCTGTCACAAGTACTATCACAGCAGGTACGGGGGTGGCTTTCTGCAACCCAGGCCATGGCTCAGCACTGACTTGTCACTCCCTGCTGCTGCTGTCCACCTGGCACAGAACTCCAGCTGGGACCCAGCATGCCAGAGGGAGAAGGACAGTAGAGGAGCCGCACTTCCCACCCAGACGGGGAATTTTGCGGTGATAGTCCCTCTCAACTTCCTCCACCATGCTGCTGCTGGTGTCTCTCTGCCCTTGCCTGCCAGGCTGCGCTGCCTGCAGGAATATGGGGCCACAGTGCCTCACAGAGATGCCCTAAACACCATCCAATTACAGGATTTGTGCTTTAAGAAAAGGGAGAAAGCGTTGACCACATCCAGCTTGTGGCTTGCAACAAATATTACTAATTGTCCCTCTCCTGTGAGGCTGCTGAGTGCTGACACCGCCCACCTGCATATCCCAAGCCAGAGACAGGCAGAAACGTTGTTTGGCCTCAAATAGAGTTGCATGTGGACAGAACTACCTGAGCCCCGTGCTCAGACCATCCTCCAGGGCCCACAGAGATGCACCTCAGCAAACCCGACAGGCCACGTGCTCCTGCCCACGGGGCACACACCTGCACTGTCCCCTATGCATCACAGGCTCCAGGGCACTTCCCTCTAGGCACACAGCTGCTGCCCCTGCTTGCTCTCCTCCACTAGCACAATTGCTTTGTGTCAACTGAAGTGCTCGCGCTGCCCAGCTGTGCCACACATCTTTCACTTACCCACGAGCAGAACATCTGTGAGGTGCCTGGCAGGGGATTGCCAAAGCTGCAGCTCCCACGCAGCCCCGGGGGCCCCACCCTTCCTAGGCTGGGCCCGGGCGAGGAGGTGGGTGGTGCTGCTCTGGCTGTGCTCACACTCCCGACTGCAGCCTGGCAGCTGGGACCAGGGCAGCGCTCTGAGTATTCTCAGCGTTTGGAGCAGTAAGGCAGCCTGTTTCAGGGTGGTGCTTCCCAGACTCTGGTTGACTTCTGTGTAATCACCAGACAAAGCGGGTCATGCACATTTAATGAATTTCTCTGGTAGCCACAGAATAGACTTATCTGTGTAATAGATTGATTTATTTTCATTTAAATTGAAAATCCTTCATGGACACTTTAAAGACTAAGTACATCAGGTACGATCTTTGCTTAGCCTGAGCTAAACATTCCTGCTGTCTTCTTACTGCAGTGTGTAAATGCAGTTCATATCCAATTAATGTGGCCACATTCCTTCTAGAAACATTTTCCAGACCTGTTTTTTTTTTTTTTTTACCTCCTCTCTGTAAGGTTTACTTAAGACTTCTCTTAGAATAAGTTTTGTTACAAGACTCATGACATTCGGAATTTAAAACTTAGTAGGAATCCTTTTTTAACAATTAATAATTCATCCAGAAGAGTAAACAGATCTTGTATGTGCTAACTTTGAAATGAAAGTACTGCAAATGAGACACAGTTCAAATTAGTACAAAAGAGATTCAAGGCATTCATTTTAAAAACACACTCCACAAAACCCTACGGCTGTCCATTGCAAGCCTGTGCTGAGGCTTCCTAGGGGTTTGGCTGCTGCATTTTAAATAATTCAAAATTCTGTTTGGGTTTATTTGGGGGTTGTGTTACTTGTTTGTTTTTTTTTTTTCACCAAGTGCCAGATTTTCCTATTTATATTCACAGTACATAGCTCTTCAGCGTCACTGTATATTTTCCACAGATTAGAGCAAATAAAATATATAGCTGTGAAGGTTTAGGACTGAGGGAGATTCCTGAAAAACTACCTGTCACAACAGAAATCCTCAACTTCAGCTTCAGTGTGCTGCCTTCCCTCTAGAATTCAACCTTCTCGGAGTTGAAGTTTCTTCCCTCCTTGGACTTAACAGGGTACGGACGGAGCATCCTCACTTCTGCTCATCACTCTGCCAGAGACAGAGACCTGTGAAGCACACCACACAGCATCTCCCTGCCTTCACAGGGACACCTGCAGATAGCTTCAGATAGCTGGTGAGTTTTTTTGCTAAGCAGAGATTGATTCTCTTGGGCAATATCTAGGCTTCTCCACTGATGACAATCATTTGCAGAACAGTGGGTGAAATATGAATTTTCCAGATATTGCTGCTTCTAAGGTAGTAGTGACAGCAAAGTCACTGCAGCAGATTTTTATTATTTTTTCTATATTCTTCCCTAAAATCTGAAGACATGTTTGGTCCTTGGAAATTTTTATTTTATTAAGTTGGACATTAAAAACTTCCTGTCTCCTTGCCTCCCACAAATGCTTCCTCACACCCACCATTTCAGGGCAGGTTTTTCTTCTCAGTAGAACCCTGTAACTAAATGTGAACTTAAAAGTACCAGACAAGTATCACTGAAAAAGACACTTTTATCATGGTGAAGGCAACTTATCAAGAGTTTTTACAGACATGAGGTTCAGTTTGGGTAATCACATATACGAGGAGAGTTTTGCGAGACAGGCCACTGATGCCACTTTCTGTTGTTTTCTCAGGGTGTCAGATCAACTGGGTGCATGACGACATCTTTCACGGCAACAGGCAGCTGAAGACAATTGTGCTGGCAGGAAACCTGCTCGTGTTTCTGTCTGACACAGCGCTTGCTTGCCCACGTTCCCTGGAGCAGCTTGTCTTAACATAGATGGGAATAACTAGTATGTCTTTCATTCCAGTGTCAAATCTGGACAGCTTAGATACCCTCATCTTGGGCAGCAACCACATCTCTTCATTGCAGCTTCCTCCCAACTTTTCCACTAGAAACCTCAAACACCTTGACTTTCAAATGAACAGCACATGAACAATCACAGCAGGAGGTGTCCATGTTCTGCAGAATATCAGCAATATAACCCTCATCTCTAAAGGCAATGACATTACGTACATTGAACCTGGAGCCTTCCAGTCCCTTTTCTACAGTTTGGACTTCAGGGGCTGTACTGACATCTCTGGGGTCCTGGCAGGGATATAGAACTCCAAAGTCGAGACCCTTTGGCTGGGAACATTTTATGGTGTGGAAAAGGAGCCCTACGTAAGCCCAGATGTTTTACAAGGCCTCTGTAATATCTCTGTCAAGGATCTCTATTGGCAGTTATGGCATTTCAGAAATCTAAGTGCTGACACATTTTAGCGCTTAAACAAGCTCCAAAAACTGGACGTAACCCAAACCCACATCCATGCATTCCCCCAGCATCAGTGGCATGAATTTGCTAGCAGAGTTAGTTCTCAGCGCAAACTCCTTTAAGCACCTCTGCAACATCAACTCTGCTGCTTTCTCCTCCCTCACCCACCTTCACATCAAGGGCCTGCAGCTGGGCTCTGGCTGTTTGGAGAAATTGGCAAAGCTTCAACATCTTGAATTTAAGTCAGAGTCATATTGCAAGCTCTAAGTGCTCTGATGAAGCGCTGAGTGGTTTGAGCAGTCTTTGTCACCTGAATCTGAGCCACAACATACAGCTCCATCTGCAGGATGTGCTCATTAAGGACAGTCCTAACCTAGAGCTGCTTGACCTAACCTTCACTCCTCTTCATATTAACACTTCACAGGGTCCTTTCCGATATTTGCATTTCTTGCAAGTACTGACTCTTTCCTCCTCCCACATTAATGAGTATTCAGCAACTCTTTCAAGGCTTTGAAAACCTCATGCTCTTGGAACTCAGTCAAAATAACTGAGTTGGGGATCATGCCAAAACACAATCTGTTCCAACAGCTATCCAATTTAGAGGTGCTAATATTATCATCCTGTGAACTGACAGCAATAGGTAACCAAGTATTTCACAGCCTCGAGAAGTTACATGTTGATCTGAGCCACAACAAACTTACTGCATTCAGCACAGGTGCATTTTCAAATCTTAAGAGCATCTATCTCAATTTTGTCTGTAACAGGATCCATATTTTACCAGGTGACAAACTAGCGTCCCTAGCTGGCCACTGCATAATCAATTTAAGTTACAACCCTCTGGACTGCACCTGTTCCAAGCCAAATCTGAATAAAATTGAGGACCCTGAAGGACCATGGATCACTAGCTGGGACTCAGCTGGCCACCATCTCACTCTCCTGTGGGATGAACATAGCGGAAATCATTGCAGTTGTTCTGGCTGTTTTCTCCTGCGGTACCATGTTAATTCCAGGTGCTTTGTATTTCCAGCAAAATTAGCAGCGAATATAGGTTTATTATGGAGATACAGAAAAATATCTATAGCAATTGTATTACGTTGAAAGACATCTTACTGGTTTTGTTTATGACCTGTATTTTCTTAACTTTTGTAATGCCCTTTGTATTATAACTTCTAGAAAAATAATGAAAAAATTAGAACTGAAAAAATAAACTATGACCTGAACCTTGACTATAAATATCTTATAGAAAAATCCCAGTCCAACTCAATGTTAGCCCTGGTGTACCAGCTAGTATGGCTAATGCACTTGTAAAGGGAAGATCTAAGGGCCAATCTTCTCTTTAAAAAAAGAAAACCCTACCACCATCGCTCTCAAAAACAAACAAAAGCCATCAAAAAAGAACCAATGAAAAAACCAAATCCCACCCTCTATAAAATATCATTGAAAAGCAATGTTGTTTAAGAACTGGCAGTAGTGTACCCCACTTTGCTAAAAAGTAAAAAAACCTATCTGTGAAGAACAAGCACAACATTCATAGTCATGTAAGACATACTCCAGCAGGACTGTCAGAAACAGCCTATATTAGTTCTATGGTTTCTTTAAAATATTCTTGATCCTTAGAAAATTCCTGACTGCTGAACCTTGTCTGTGCATCTCCCACCCTGAGGCAGGCTGTGCTCCTGTGCTAGACTCCACAATAAGCAGAAACTGGCAACAATTTCATCTTTAACCATAAAATTTGTAGATTTGATCAAGGTCTCTTTACACTATGTTTGCTTGCACAAGGCAAAAAACCCCAATGCCAATAGCTATAAGACATTCCTGTGCCAGCTGAGAGTGAACTGGTTTTTCCAGCTGCAGCCCGGGAGAGAAAACTAGAGGCTGCAAAGGGCAGAGTGTAGTGGACAACTTCATCCCACAGGTGCACCTCATGGCAACAGCTACTTCAGAGGGCTTCTGGTGGGCATCCCTGGAGAGAAATTATAGTCTTTCTGCTCCAGTGGGATATGCAACAGCCAGGCAGAAATAAAGACTTATTATTATTTACATAAAACCAAATCACTTTTTCTGCCATCCCATCTGAATAAACCCAGCAGCAAGACAGAGTATGTGCATCTGACCAAGAATCTAATGGAAGCTTGCCATGCCTGCTCATCTGCCCTGTGTTACCATAAAGTGATTTATGCCACTAGTGCTTTAATAACACACTAATACAGATGTATAGCCACAACCTTCTTGGGGATACGACCCTTCTGTCTTCATGGCAGAGCATGCACCACATGGAGTCTTGCCCTGTCCCAGCATCGCTCCCTGCTGTGTTATGCCAGGAGCTGCAGTTGCTCTCTGAGATGTGGAAGGCAAGCTCTCTCTCAGCAATTTCCATGCAGGACTCCATATTCAGCTTCAGCTCCAGCCCAAAGGCATTTCCTCAACATTTTCCTCTGTAACATGATGACTAGCTACAATTCTAAGATTCATGCTGATTTAGAAAGTTTTTACTCATTTCTGATGATACTGCTGACAAGAATCCCAGCTTGGTCTTTTCTGGTAAGAACAACCTCTCATAAAAAGCCCCTTTTACTGTCTATTAGCAGATCAGATGCATTCAGTGTGTATTCTTGCAGCTTCCAGATGCCTTCCCATCATTGCCACTGCCTTACCCTGCAGCTTCTCCTCCCCTTTGTAGCCATGTGC
Organism: Oxyruncus cristatus; assembly: GCA_013399855.1. Lineage (NCBI taxonomy): Eukaryota > Metazoa > Chordata > Aves > Passeriformes > Cotingidae > Oxyruncus > Oxyruncus cristatus. The sequence continues at coordinate 187,701 of VXAY01001888.1, forward strand.
GCCTCCTTTTTCAACTGCCTACAAACACGCCCAAATTCAGGGTACCAAAGTGTTGCCTCTCCTCACAGCTCTCTGTATTGCTTGTTCGTATTCCCTGTTCGTATGGCCACTGACGCTCTCTGCACTGAAGCCCCCTCCTGACCCCATCAACAGGCACTGCACTCCAGCTGCCCAACACCAAAGCCACATGAGCTGCCTCGCCCAGGCGAGCCCTTCTGCAAGGGCTGTTCAAGGGAGAGAACTGTTCCTGAGCTCATCATGCTGCCCAAGGGGAGCACACCCTAACTTGTCCTTGGGAGCAAGGCAGGGATATTCCTGAACTCAGTCCAGGGTTCATGGTGTATTTTCCCCTCCCTCTGCAAATCCAGTTGGGCAACCTCCACTATCTAACAATCCAGCACGATTGCCAGTGTGCGTACCATCCAAGAAAGACCTGCTTCTTCCATTGCTTCCCTCTCAAAGTTGTGGATTCAGGGAAGGGTTAGACAAATAGTGACTATAAAAAGGGAGCATAACCGTCCATAGGCCAAAAAAAAAAAAAAAAAATTCCTGCAATTATCAGGTAGTAACTGCGTGAGATTCACAAACATTAGTGACTGGAGAGGAAAACTGCATTGTTGGGCTGAAAGGTGTTCTGAAATGCCTTTTTGTTTGGAGAGAACACCACAGGATTTAACCACCCTCAGTTTCTGAAAAACCTCCTAATATGGTGTCAACTCATGTGTAGACTTCACTTGGTGAAAACTCAAAGACAGCTGAGAAGGCGAAATGTGTTCCTGTGCAGTATCTGTTTGCACATAGAGTATTAAGACTTTCCTGAAATCCATCCCTTTCTCTCTGCACAACTTGTTTTAGATTACTGCATGTGCTTTGTGTTCTATTTTTCCTCTTTTTCTTTACAGTGTCATCTCTGCTCTATTTGCCTGCAAAAATGCTATTCATAAGACATTGTGCAAACAACAATGCTGAACAGCACATGCTATGTGTTTCAGGAAGCACAAGTCCTAAATACAGGGATTTATAATACAAGGACTCCTTCCTTTCTGAAGGAAAAATTATCTATGGATATAATACACAAAAATATTCAGATTATATATTAAGACTTTTAAGTTCAAAGATTTAGTCTTCTGGGATTACTTAGTAAGGATATAAATGGAAAGAAACAATAGATTCCTTAAAGAATTGCTTACCTAATCAAGCTCTGATGTGAGCACTCTCTGGTTTCAAGTCAGGGCTTTCATCTCTTATTTTTTCACATAGAGCTACTGAGCCAGCACAGAGAGAACAAAGAATTGCCTGAGGTGAATGGTGCCTAACAAGATTTAACTTACCACCATGCTGGCTCCTGGGCTACAGGTCTCTCTGATGTCTCAACACTGCAATACGGAATTTATCAGAATTTACACAAGGAAGGTACTTGAGCATGTATTCATTAAGAAGTCACATTTCAGAGACTGGTAAGCTCTTACCTTTATTTCAATGGGACAAACCAAAACTGAGAGGCAAGTTCTTCCTTTCCTAACTGTGCTTAAACAAGATGATCTCAGTAAGATGCAAGTCAATTTTTGAAAGAGGATTTTACTCTGAACAGGATGTTTGAATGGGCCAATTTCTACGTATGTTGACCTAAATAAACACATCCTGATGTCAATGGTACATCTTTTAAAAACTTTCTCTCATTCACTAGTCTTGTCTGTAGCTGGAAAAAGAGCAGGCAAGATCCCTTCCCAAACAATCTAAACCATACCTCCCTCATCTGACAAAACCGATGGAAATTGTTCTCCGCCACCAGCAGAAGACATTCTTCTCCACCAAATCCCTTGGACATCCTCTTTCCTCCTATATATAATTCATACCTGTATTTTGTAGGGCTTGACATGTACCAGAACACAACAACTGCATTGTTACTGTCTGCATACTCTGCAGTCTTCTCCACTCTTCCTGATGCTCCCAACTTTTTGCAGCTTGAACCATAATCTTTAGCATCACTTCCTCCCCATGGCAGGGCAGTTGGAACTAGATGATCTTTATGATATTTAGTGTCCCTTCCAGCCCAAACCATTCTGTGATTTCTACCCTCGGTTCATTCAAATGCATCCTTAGCAGATCTCTGGGACATCAATCTGGTCAGTTCTCATCAACTACTACACTATAGGTAGTCAGTGAAAAGAAAAACTGTTGCTAACCCAAGGCATGAAGTGGGACGTGCATCCATTCATGTGCCAGCATCTTCCTGTCCTGTGATCTATTCTTTCTGAGCTACCACCTGAGTTTTGATCCTAATCCAAGCTGGACATCCCTGGTGAGCCTTACAGACTGAGTAAGACTACAAAAAGCCTAAGGGGGCTTATCAAACTGGAAGTTCAGTGCTGAGGAAGGGAGCTCATGTTTCCCCGGCAGACCACAAAAGCACTCCTATCTCCAATAAGGTGCCATCTTTTCTTACCACAGACAAAGCAAGGATGACAGGCCGTGCCAGATACAATACTGATAACCTGTCTCTCCTGACTTCTTCAGTAATGCATACTCCCTATACCATCCCTTTCCCCTGGTCCTGAACACTCTGGAGGCTCACTGACCACGCAGGTTTCTGTGCCTCCCCAGCCAGAGGTGATGGATGTTGCGTACAGTCAGGGAGTCACAAAATTCAGTCAACCCTCAACTTTTGCCACTTCCTTTCCCTCAGCTGCTGGATCCTGTTCTTCCTTCCTCGACCTACCACCCCACCATCAGTGCACCAGTTTTCAAAACTGCCTTCCAGTGGGTTGGAGCAAACTGGAAAAGTTGGGGGTGATCTGCAGCTTCCCCTACCTATTTGTTTCAAATGCTGAGCGAAGCTGCAAAAGTGATGCTGTAACACTGCTGCACTTAGTTTTGTACAGAGGAGAAACAGAGAAAACAACATAATAATAAAATGTGAACATAAATTCCCACCTGCTGGGCAGCTATGCGTTACCAGCTGCAGAACAGTAAAGGGGTGTGCGTTTTAATTGCTACGGCTCCTATAGTAATGACAACATATGTTTTGGAGGAAGGATTTATGTCACACTACAGCCTACTGCCCATGTTAGCTACTACTCAGGATATGTTGTCCATCATCACACCACACCTACCAATCCAACAGCCAAGCAATGGTTCCAGGCATAGTGTGAGACCAGATAGTAAGCAATGCAGACCTCCTCTGTCCCCAGACTAAACTGCATTTCCTTGTGCAATACCCTCTGCCAGCATGTACCCTAAGGGGTGCGCTGAGCTGGCCCCAAAGAAAAAAAAAAAACTGCCCACCTCCGAGTAGAGTAGAGATGTGCCTAAAGTTACAGCAGCGAGAGCAGTTAAAGGAAAAATGCTAATGCAACAGTGTTTCATGCTGAATTTTTATTTCAATGTTATGCAACTGCATAAGTATAAATAATTGTGTTCAATATATAACAATTATGACATCCATAAGGAGTTTCTTAAAGAAAATAAGACTGCAAACACTTTATTGCACAGACCCTAACAATTTTTCTTTTTTTTTTTC
>VXAY01001888.1:191308-208481 GCA_013399855.1 Oxyruncus cristatus
TTTTTTTAAGCTGAGAAGTCTACTGCAGGAAGTCTACAAAAGAACACATCAGATCTACAATCACATTAAGACTGACCAAGAAGAACACAGGCAGGAATATCTCTTAACAGCTCACTGGTAAAGTAAACACCAACAAACAGGTACTACATAAACACAAGCTTATGCACTGTTACACTTCCAAAATGCAAAAGAACTTATTTGTCAGAAGTGATAATGAACTATACAAAATATACATAAAAGTATACTGTAAACAAAAGCTAGATGAGCTTTAAAGGAAACAAGAGGATAGTTAAAAAATGCAGAGACTGTAAACTAAGAAATACATGCCACACAGAAATGTTATTTTGAAGTGCATTAGCATTCATTTGCAGTAATTGCCAAAGCACAGATGAACTGTAAATGTTGAGACCATTTTCAAAACTTCTAAAAAATTATTATCCATTGCTCACTAGCTCCTCTGTGAATGCATCAAGGGCAGTATGAAGGTTCTAGTGCCACATGAAAGATCAGAAGTTGTGATATTGGCTTTTCCTGACAGGTTTGCTGTAATTCAACTCAACTCATCAGTACAATAAAGTTTTCAGCAGAGGGAAATGAATTCTGCACACTGTCTATTGTCACGCAAGTCTCCAAGTCAAGATTACACTGTGCTTTTATGAACAATTTTCTAGCTTTTGAGACATAAAGACAAACTGTAAGCATTGGTGTAAAAGTAGGGGCCTAGTTCTACTGTGGTTACAGAAAACGGAAATAAGCAAAACGACCATTCTATTGATCCCCAATTATTAAAACCCATGCTACTGCAAGGGCATTTTGTAGTGCTTCTGTACATGTTTCAAATGTTACCTTTCATCTCTCAAAACAAACCAAATACCTCCACACTACAATGATCAAAGTCAACATGTTCCACAGTATACAAAATTTAAATAAGGCTTAGCAAAAGTAAAAAGACGGTAACATTCTAGCACCAAATAGCTCCAACAGGTTCCTTTGTTACAAAATGCTTCTTTTTTAATTACAGTATTTAACTTTTTTTGCATACAAATAAAAAGGTTATGAAATGTATGGAGCTACTTAATGCATTTAGAAATGAATGAGAAACCCAGAGTTACTTGCTAAAAACAGCAAGTTAAGTCTACAACATAAGGCCCCAGCTATGTATTAAAATGTATCAGATATCCTGAATTTTTTTGAAGATATGATACTGAAACTACTGAAACTGCTGTGTTTTTTTTCCTTTTTACCTTACTTGTCATAAAATAGAAAAGAGCTATAGCATTATGACACTAATTACACAGACCTATATGCCATAATACGTATTCTCTAAATGTATTAAAAACTAGGATGAACATACTAATACTACCAGTCATGTGCTTATACTTGTGCCTCACACTGTAAGGGCCTCAGTTTAAAAAAGCTCAAGGAACTTGAGAGGATTGCAGCAAAAACTAAGCACATGGCATGTGCTTCAGAGAGTTAGAGCCTTTTCTGAGGTGAAGATCACAGAACACACTCCCAATAGACAAGAACCACCATTTCACCACAGAACACGACTCTTGCTGGGATGCCCTGATAATTAAGTGGTCTTCCCATAGCTAATCAGGATTTCCACCTACTCTAATCAGGCTTTGTGCAGTAGGGAGATGCAGTTATGTCTTGTGTTATATCTGGTGAAGCAGTCAGCCAGGTACAGTACTATCAAAATCAGATTATTAAAAATACATGTAAAAACTCACAATAGGTCACCATATTTATTCTGTACTAGTATTTTTTTAACCTCTATTTAGGATTTTTAGTAAGTAAAAATGTAGCCTGGTTTTCTTTTTCTCCAGTCAGACCAGTACTTGTGCATGTCCATGCCAGGTCTGAGTTTTAGTAATTTGGTTTCATATTTCAGTATGGCAAATAAGTGGCTAAGCAACTATCTTAGAAAGGGAAAGAGGAAACAACGCAACCAGCAGCAAAGTATATATGCTACATTCAACCCCCAAACACATTGCTAACTATTTACAGAGGAAATATTTTCTTCAACAGCTCTTGGCTGCAAAGGTATGTTTGTACAAATACTATATGGTAACAGTTTTACCGGTTTCAATTGGAAAGGCATTTTGAAAAAAGTCCTCTCTTTACATATCCCCTTGTATTGTTTCTTCAGTGACATGAAAGCTTTGCCGCACAAACACACGACACAGTGCTGGTTTAAAGGCAGTACAACATATTGAAATTGTTTCAGCTAGTGTTGAATTCACACTTGCCAGGTCTTACAGTTAACAGGATTTTTTGTGAGCATTGCTCCGCAAAGCTTCCTTTCCTCGACGCTGCCGAGGGGAGTCTTTGTCATCTGAAAGTGCGCTAGGGCGGTCAGGTGTGGCTGCTGACCTGGATAAATCTTTACCTACATTCTGTTTTCTTGAAGCAGACTGCTGAGCCAGAATGGTGTCTTTTCCCTTTACATCCACAGCGTTAACAAGAAGAGGCTTTTCTTGACTTCCAGGTTTCCCCCCAAGGTTTGAAGCAGGGTGATGGGCTTCTGCAACAGTAGCAGCACTATGCAAGGCCATCAATGAAACACTTTTAGTAATTTCTGCCTTACTGCTCGCTGTGGAAGAGGTGCTTTTCTTATTTAGTTCCTTGCAGGTTTCAGGAACCTCAGGTGAGCCTGCTTTAACCTTTGCTGAAATTGCATCACTCTTGGCTGAAGACAAAACAGATACTTCTTGCCTACACTCAGAGAAATTGGATGAACAAGTCAGCGGCTTTCCTGGTATTGCAGTCGCACGACAAGAACTCTCCCCACTGGCAGCAGACAAATGTTTTATTGCAGTCTGCTTATTTGCATCCTCTGGCTGTTTCTGATTAACTTGTCCCTTCCCTTTCATATCTTGAAGGCTTTTGCTACTTGTGGTCACTTTTTCTGCTCCTTTCCCTCTGGCATCACAGTTTGTAAGACAAAGGGTGGGCTCTACTTTCCCACTGTCAAGCTGAATGTAAAGTGCGTCAGTGCATATTTTTCCTTCGGGTCTTTTGTCTGCAGAGATCATCTCATTACTAGGATTTTTATCTGCCTCTTTGTTCCACAAGAGACAGTCTTTCACAGTGGAAAACTTTGGAGATGTGGTTTGTTTTTCACTTAAATGAAGTTGCTTTTGATCAGCAGATTCTCTCAAACCTGCTGGTTCTTGCCTCTGCTTAGAACTCTCTAGGCCTGCTGGTAATGGGCCCACAGCAGAGGATTTGGGTTTGGTGTCAGGGGTGGTTCTGCTCATTTGGAGAGTGATGACTGAACCATGATCCAAACTCACAGGCCTTTCAGCCTGCACACGTTCATTGTTCATTCTTCTCAAAGAGCCTGGAACAGAAGGGTGATCTAGCGCATTTTTACTGGCATGTTTGCCATCCTTCCGGGAGCTGGTAGACAACTGAGTAACAGTTTCTTTTTCTTTTATGGCTGGAGCACATGGTTTTTGTGACAATGTCTGTTTATCCATGGACTTTGACTTAGAGGAACTTGCATCAGAGGCTGGCTTGTGTTTATTACTGCTGCTTTCCACACAGGTGGCAGCAGGTTTCACATGTTCTTGAACACCTACATGAACTTCTACAGTGCAGTGTCTGCTTATTGTGTCTTTCACAGCAAGTGAGCCCGAAGTGTTAATTTGCTGCTGAGGAACTTGGCCGGATTGTTCTCTCTCCACAGTTTGAAGCCTGGTATCAGCGAGTGGTTTATGATCTTTCTTTCCTAAATCTTTGGCATTGTCCTTCGGCACAGAGGAACCTGGTGCAGACTTCTCGGTTTTGTTATCGCAACCTCTTGATGGTTGACCTTGACCAGGCCATTTGGATGGAAGACCTTCACTCTTTGACTCTGAAGTAACCTTCTTAAATTCAACCTTCTGCTTGATTATGTCCCTTTCCACAAAACTTTTAACAGCATTGCTGTCATCTTTCGCTAGCTGTTTCAGTGATTCTCTGTCATCCTTAGGTTGTGCCTTGGGAGCAGCTGACTGCATTCTTCCTTGCATCTGAGGTGGAATGGCAAATTCAGCACAACTTTTTTCATTGCTTTTGGAGCAGCTTGTTATGAGGACATCCGAGGCAGATACCTTCACAGATGACTCCCTGATCACTTCTACCTTTGCAGGGATAGGCTCACAACCTCTCCGCGCTACTGGCTGTTTGGCAGGCAAGTCCTTTTTTATTTGTTTCTCTTTTCCTAGGGCTTTTTCAGGAGTGCTTTGGACAGCAGAAAGTTTGGAGTATGTTTGAGTAGTTTTAACACTCTGAGTAACACAAGACTTTGCTTCCACTGAATTGTCTTTCTGTTTTGAAGGGGAGGTATCCTTCTTTTGAACAGCTTCAATAACAGAAATACTGCCTTTAGTAGCTGGACTAGAAACCTTTTTCTCTGTCACTGCTTCTGCAGCCACAGGGATGACTGGTGGATTTGGAGAACCCTTGCCTGTGTGCAGAAGCTGAGGCTCTGCTATGTTGACTTTGCCAGATTTTGAGTAGCTTAACAACTGCTCTTTCTGACAAACCATTTCTGCCTTCCCACCACTCCCTTGTGGCGCTAGGGATTTAGAAGATCCCCCGTCACTGCTGGTGATCTGTCCTTCTGGCAGCACACACGAAGGCAGTTCAGTCTTTGAAGCCTGTGGCCCAGAAAGCAACGCAATGTCTAGTGTGCCTTCTATTGGCTTCAGACAGGAAACAGACCTCCCATCAAGTTTATATTCTGATGGACTTTTTCTGACAGGAGCATCAGTGGACATAAGGGCTGATTTTTCAACACTCATGTCTGCTCGGCCACTCAAGGTCTTGAGAGAAACAAAAGAAACTGAGTTAATCTGAGCAGCATGTGCACTGCCAATAAACGCTCTACTATCTGCAAATGCAGTGGAGTCCTGCTGTATGTTCATGGGTCTGCCTGTTGTAAGTTGAAGGCATTCGTGAACATTAGATGTCAACTTGGGTTTTAGCACTGAACAAACACTATCATCTTTTTCTTCAATGGACATTTTCTTTCTGAGATAATCAATATTTGCAAGTTTACCATCTAATCTTTCAAATTTGGCAAATTCTTTTGTTGGTACAATTTTATCTGTGTTTTCTCCCTTTACATTTAGCATCCTGTCAGAGGACTGAGGTAACACATCCTGCAGCGTACCTGGAGGAGAAATTCTTTTGAAGTCGTAAGAAATATGACTGAGTTCATTAGGGGGAGGCCCATGACACAACATCTGTGCATCTAAAGCAACACCATCATTTGATTTCAAGTTTGCATTCTTTTGAAGGGTGTCTTTGAGTATGCCACCAGCTGACTGGGTCTCCAAAGCAACAGTTTTTGTTTCAAACTGATTTGATCTTTCTATTACCTTTTGGAATGCTTTTTTGTCTTTTTCTTCCAATCTTAAGGTATTGGGATTTTCTGTTTCATGGCTGGGTTCATGTATAGTAGCATTTGCTTTTTCAGCAAAATCTTGTTTTTTCATTACTACCTTGACCTTCAGCTTCTCTCTGTCTAGCTCATCAATGGATTCTTGTCTACCTAGTTTTCGGGAGATGGGTCGTTTCAAGCAGCCCTGCTCTGCAGGCCTGACTCGTGTGAGTGATGGCATATCACATACATTCTCCTCCAAGCTCTGAAGTGTTAATTCCCTTTGAGATAATTCTTTATTCACTTCTTCCTGGGTCACTTCCAGACTGTGTTTTCGTGAACATAAGTGTTTCTTATCACTGCCGTATGAGGGTGCAAGTTTCTCTTCAGACTGGACTCTCTTTAATAGTGGAGATCTTGGTGGCTCTGCACTCTTTGGTCTGACAATATGCCTTACAATAGTTGGAGGTGAGTGCATTTTGCTAGGAAAAGATTGAGCTATTTTCGTATTTCCAATAGAATGTCCCAGCAATGGTGATGGAGATCGTTGAGGAGATGTTGGCTGGGGTGTCGGAGAAGGCGTCCGTGCAAGAGGAGAGAGGGGAATGCTGCCAGCTGATTTGCGTCTTCCCGATCTGTATCTTTGCCCTCCAAGCTTTGGACCCAAGCCATGAAGAGTGCTGGGTCTTATGTGTCCTGAACCAGCTGGAGAATTGGGAGCACTTGAACTAGGGGAGCTACTCTGGGAAGAGTTAGTACCTACAAAAGAACAAAAAACACAAACAAACATAAGAATAGGAAGACTCTTTCAATCTTCTAATTTCAATGAGAAACAGAAAAAAAGTCCTATTCCATCTCCTGCCACAGTGTTCGAAAATCTGCAGGGTTTTAAGTGGCTGGGCTGCAAACCCTGCATCATTCCAATTATGTTGCTATTTCTCCCTTTTCCCCTCTGCCATCATCCCCTTTAAGTGGTCTCTTCCTTCTACTTAAATAGAATAGCTAATGTTTTCTGCCACTTCAAAGCAATGATCAAAGCTTTCCAGATTATCTACCTTTGCCAAGGGATTGTACAACAGCAGTCAACTTCTAGTACACACTTCAATTGTGACAAAAGTAAACAGGAAAAAGAGGCAGGCTTCTAGGAGCCAGAAAAATGCATATTTCAGCACTCAGACTATCTTTTCGGCTATAATCTGCATTCCTGAGTGCCCATGCTAGTTCCACTATGTAGCAACTTACCTCAAGTTTCACCATTTTATCAGTTAGCCTCTCCTATGCAAGATTCCCCGTTTTGCTGCAAATTGGGATTGTTGGACTGAGATTTAAATGCTGGGATAAACTTTGAACAGACAATTCCTTTTTATGTACTTCTGTATCATAAAAACACCTTTGATTTTGCATCAGGAACGTTTTTCCCTATTCCTGACAGAAAGCAGCTATTCAATGATTACACCTGCCAGAGCTGACTACTCTTAGCAGAGTGTATCCGATCTGTGGGGGTTCACAGAAAGTACAATATCTCTCAAGTCACACTCACCTGATGGAAAATCAGGAGTGGAACGGTAGCTTGGGGTAGGAGATCTAGGAGATAAGCTGTGGGTTGGAGACCCAGGCAAGCTCTCTCCAGAAGAAAGGGATCGGTTCAGACAGGAAAAACTTCTGCTGGTATGAAGAAGAGGTGAGGGCTGCTTTGCCAGCTTTTTAAAGAGAGATCTTCTCCTTGTGTGAAAAAAACACAGCATGAATTTTAAGTTAAGATGCATGGATACTATTACCACAGGCAAAACTCTTGCAAGCTGATATTGGTTCCCTCTTCCATCATGAAAATATTAAATCTATCTTTATATGAAAGCAAACCACACTGCAGAGCATGAAGTTCAGAAAACATCCTGATTTGCTAATAGGTGGGATAGATACCGTAACTAAATCTATTCATACTAAAATTTACTCATTTTATTTTCGAAGAACAATTAGCTCCTTATGAGTATTAATCTTCATTTTCATAATTTAGGAACCCACCAAAACTGAAGGAATATCTATAAAGTATTCGTGATGTATTTACAAAGTACACATAAACTTATCGTCCAACTAAAAATGTTCAGAAACTTAGCACTAGAAAGTTTAATTAAACAAGTACAAAAAGATAAATCAAATTAAGATGCAACCTCAGTTATTCACTTTCTCCTCCATATCTATATGTATACCATGCAAAATTTTTAGAGGTTATTTTAGCATATCTAGTTTAGGCAAAACAAGATTAGAAGGCCACAGATTCTCAGAGAAGATAAACCTATGCAGAAGAGAGAAAACTGTATTAACTTCATATTTTAAATTTATTGTTATTTACATACAAACACACACAAGGAATGCATTCACCATGAAAGCAAAGGATTACTCACCTCTCTAAACTCTCCTTCTTCTTGGTTTTCTTACTGCGTCTGACCATTCGGCTCCTGTAGCTGTTTCGCCTGGCTGGTCCTGTCTTGATAGAAGTGTTTTCAAAAGGAGTTGTCATTACTGAGACTTTGTTGCCACTCTGTCAAAATAAAGGAAGATGCTTTAAGCATGAGTAATACATGTAACACAAGACAACTTGGCTTTGAATTTAATCTTCACCACAAAGCTGAATGCAACAAGAAAACTCCAGCATCAGAGTAAGAGCTATTACTGCAGGGAACCCTATGCAGAATTGACAGGTACATCAAATAAATGATGATTGGAAAGTTCTCAAATTTTGCCGTATTTCCTGACCTCCTCCATTCCAGCTTCAGAACAAGGAGAAATTCCCATTTTAGCTGGACAGGAGGAGACCAAGGATTGACCAAGACTGTAATTTTCAAGATGAAATCTTCCACAGAAACAACCCCACAAAGAACAGCCGTAACTGTGCAGTGGTTCCTTCACTGGCCGTTCATGTCTCAGGATACCAACAATTACAATAATGAAACAGAGGAGAAAAATAAAATCTTTATTGTCAATCCCAAACCATCCTTTTAACTTGTTCAAAAGAGTTAACAAATATAATTAAGCTAAGCTTTTTAGCACTCATTGCACAGATTACTCAATAAATAAGATAGGTATTTTCTGCTGATTTTGTTTCAATAAACCATACTTCCTGCTCAGCACTGCATACCACTAAAGTGAACTTCTTTCCAAAGAAACTCCAATAGCCCAAATTAATTTATGATACACCCTATTTGGATAAACAACAATCTCTTGTTTTGAGTTTTATCTTGTAAGTAGTGAGTAGGATTGTCATGGTTCTTTTTCTGTATCTCACACAGAAAACAACTGCACACCCAACTGCCTAAATTATAGAATTTTCTCCTACATTTCTTGTAAAACTGGAAAACCTGAAGTTCCTGGTAGTTTCCAAGAAAGAAAATAAAGACTTAAGGAAAAGTATACTTCGCATCTTTCCTCAGCTCTTTATATTTCCCTATTCCTTCACTGCCTTCCAGTGCTGTTTTTGACTTTTTATAACTGACTACTCTCTTTGACATGCATGCTATGCCACAAATTGTTAATAATATAGGAAGTAAATATACAGCTGTCTGAAGTATTTCTGACCTACAGTGGCCTATGCTGAAAAGCTATAACATCAGCTGTAGCTCTGAGCTACAGAGAAAAGCCAAGACATTACTCAATTAAGAAAAGGTCACTAAGAAAAGTTGAGGGGGTTTGTTTGTTTGTTTTCAAGTGAAAAAAATACAATTTTCTAATAGAATAGACCTCAGAAAACTCCACAAGAGAAAAGTGTGACAGATTATTCATAAAAGTCCAGCTGCAGGATGAGAATTTCATTAATCAAAGAAGCTTTGTCAGATATATAGATATGTCTCATATATATGTCTCATATATATATATACACATACACATATAAAAGCCAAAAACATTTTGGTCCCAAAGATTATGGAAGGCAAGCTCCTGTGTAGGAGGCAAGGAAATATTTAATATTCTTTATTTTTCCTTTTTCTCACTGATTTCACTTTAAAAGACATAAAATGACAAGTATCATAATCATCAAAAGACTGAATTACCTGATGAAGATGTAGGCATTCAAGCAAGTGCTTGAAAATGACAGTTTTTTTGAGAGACAGACATCTCTTTGTGGCACTGCCTCAAATTTACTTCAGCTTTCTCAGCATCAGTGCCAGGCTATGGCAGAGAAACTGAAATCATAGCAGGATATATGAAAGTAATTAACCTTTCTCCAGGTCTGTGGCAATAGCAGATTAGAGTTTCTACTTCCAACAACCATAAAATCTAGACACTATTCTTGAGGAAACAAACATAACTCCTCAATCATTGGTGAAAACAGCAATTACTTTGCATCCCAGTTGTTCAAGAGTTACCTTTAACAACAACTCAATAACTTCTGTATGAACAAGACCGTGCACTGGCTCTCCATTGATATGAGTAATCAGATCTCCAGCTTTTAAACCTGCCTGGTGAGCCGCACCTCCTTCTTCCACATTCTGAAAAACCGAGACGAAGAGAATACAGCAAATTAACTCCTTTTAACCTTCATACCTTCAAGAGTAGACTTTGTTTAATGAACTCTTTCTATAAAACTAGTTGGTAATGAAGAAACTTACTAAGTTATATAAAAGAAGAAAAATACATCCACCGTCAACTACTTACTCAAACTTCAGATTTATATGGGGCTGGAATGGTTTCAAAGCTCACTGAAACACCTGTTTGTTGCTCCTGGTATTAAGTAAGCTCTGTACAGCAGGGCAGTTTTCATGCATGATAAGAAGGGGTGGAAAATTGCTTAGCATATCATGATTTACACAGTAATTGTGGACAAAGATGTCACAGGTACCAAAAAAAAGTGAATACACCATCACAGTTTTCTGTTGTTGTATATTGTCAAAAAAAAAAAAGTATTATCTTACCCAAACAATATGGTGCACTGTGTAGATATCACTGTCACCCACATAAACCCTGATGGCTCGGATGGTGAAGCCATACTTTTTCCCTGAACTGTGAATTACAATCGGTTGATGAGGACTTGCAGAAGCAATTGATGAATCACGGCTGGGAGATGAATCTCGGGATGATGAAAGATCAGATGATAGGGAATGAGGAGACATAGGACTTCCCAAAGGAGAAACACCAAACACATCTGTAAGAAAAAAAATCTGCCTATTAGAGTACATTCTGAGCACATACAAAGTTCACTTAGTTTCATGATACTTTTGTGGCAAAATGTCATTTTCTTTGTATAAACAACAATTTCTTCTCCTCCCCTGGTGTGCATATTAGTGAATGAGAATTTTAACCAACAACCAGATATTAGAACCGAATTTTTTTCCCCTGTAGTGTAAACTGGATTTTTTTAATGCAAGGTCTCCTTGCTTGCTAGATGTAGACTGCTTTTTCCTTTCGGACAGGAAACACACTCACTGCTAACTTTGTAATAACAATTCTCAGCCTTTTCCTAACAAACATTAATAAAAAGAAAATCATAATTCAGTAGCAGATGTTACTGTGAGTACACCCAAAACCATACCCCAAATCATCCCAGCAGTCCTTAGTAAATCGCTAGCCATTTTCTTGGTTTCAGCTACATGTAGATACAGATAAAGACTACGGCAATTAAACCACAGTATGTACTTGATACCTAGGACAGTAACTCAATTTTTGTACCAAGCCTTCATTTCTGCATTCTGCTACATCATGTAAAACCACAAGAATTTCTTCCAACAACAGTAGCAATTACAACTTCATTTTATTTTATTGTTTTAAATGCACTATGTATTCACGTTTGTGCAAATGTGAATACAATTGTACCCATTTGGGAAGTGTGGACTTTAATTCTGAACCATGAAAAAGTAAAGTACCTTTGCTTCATGTGAAAACACTCAATAATACTGTTACTTCCACTTACTTATAGCATTATTTCTGGCTCCAAATTTTGAGCACTTCATCTAAGTCAATGTAGTACATTTAGAAGCCTACACACTATTTCTGTTCTTCTGATACTTCTCTCCTGCTTATCCTCTTCTCTTGTGGGGGAAAAGAGAGAACTAGTCATCCTGAATGAGCTGCTGTAACAAACATCCATTATTGGAGTTATACACAGAGAGCTAGTTAAAACTTAAGCAACAACCCTGCTGTTGAATGGACCAAAGACTGAAGTTGCAGCCTGCTGTCCATGCACACAGTCAAACAAAGTAGTCACCGCTAAGTTGCATTTCTGTCAGTCAGCTGTAATGTGACCGCTATAACTTGCTAGTCACACAAGTGAGTAAGGGAAACAAAAATGCATGACAGAATCCATTCTGTACTCTCCAAAATCTTGCATTTATGTCATAAACCTTCATAACATTCTGTAAGTCATAAGACTTTGACCAAAAGTATTTATCTCTACCTCCTGGGATCATGAGGGACAAAGCACTTGCAGAAAGGGACTTTGTGACTTTTCCAGAGATCTTCTTTTTCTCTGTGCTTTCCAATCGCTGACGAGCAATGTGAGATGTAGTTTCACCAGCTGGCTTTGAAGAGTTATCTGTACTGTCCGCAGTCTCACTTCTTCCATTTATTTGATCTAAGTGTTCTGAGAAACTGCCAACTGTATGAAGAAGGAATAAACACACTGAGGGAAAACTGGAGGGCAGGAAGGGGGAATGGTACAATTGTGGGATACAAATTTTTCTGTTAACAAATTCATTACTGGAATCTAAGTAATTCTTCCAGACTTACAGAAGCATACAGGTTAACAGAATGTATTGCAGCAACAGGTTTATCTAGTCACTGACTAAAGTAAAGTAACACAAAAAAGCTGAAGCAAGTTTTCTATCTCAATATGCAGCACTCACCTTACAGAGCTTAATCATGTTTATTTTTCATGTAAACTCCTTCTAGTAAACAAAAGGCTACAATCCTCCATAAGGTGCTATCAGCCTAACAAAATTTCTAAAGTAATTAAAATACTAAGTGTAATTTTTTTTTGATTATTAACTTTTGCTTTTATTATATGGGTGGTTTTCTATCATAAGGAGAAAGATATCAAGCACCACTAAACTCAGTATTACAACCACATTGGTCTTAGTCTATCATAGGTAATGAACTCCCAAAACACTGAACAGAAGAAGGATCACAACGTTTCAAACAATGAAAATAAAGGCCTTGTGTCACATGAACAACTTGCACAGGTTTTCATCAAAAACTCAAATTTGTCACAGAAAGTCTGTACGACCTTATCAACAGGCACCACAGGTATGTCAGCTGTTTAAAGACATAGCAACAATTCCTAATATTCCTTTAAGGTCACTGAAGATCTTTTGCTAATGGACCACAGAAAAATGAAATTACTCTCGAGTGTAAGTGATAAGTGAAAAAAGAGGTCTGAGTTACCACTGCAACTGCTGCGCTAATGCCAACACCATAACATGGGGGTAGAGGGATAGTAAGCAAGACTTGGAATACTGTACAATCAAGGTCAAGGTTTTAGATGAGGGAAGGAGATGGGTGAGTCTGAGAAAATTTTCTTCTCCAGAAACAGAAAGAAGGAAGGGGGAGGAAAATGTGGACTACAAGGGAAATTAGGGATATGGGAATAGAAAGGTGTATCTTTAAAAAAAACTTAGTAAGGTACAAAAGAGAAATAAGCTGAAGACAGGCAGATGTGTAGATAAGACACTAAGGTCCTGGAACCTACTGAAATGCATGCAAATACTTGAGCAGGGTGAGGGATGCATAAAGCAAATACAGTAGTTAAGTAGGGAATGGTTTGCAACACTCACTCCTAGATTTGTAATGACAAAAGTGACTTCCACAAGTCAAAGAAAACTCTGCCAGTTCTGAAAGGTGCACATCATTGCGATGTCTTAATTAAAAACACACAGTGGTACAGCACCGCATGTTAGAAAACAGCAATTTGGCAGACTCCATGATAACCAAAGATCACGAACTTCAGTGAGGAAAGATATAAATATAGTGCTTGAAGTGCTAAAGACTTTCTCTTCACAAAAGAATCCTGCAAAGGCTCTATGGTCAAGCCACCATTTTGTTCACTTGCTTAGCAACCCTCCAGAGTGAGAGGAGGGACACCAAATGATGTAGTTTCCAAAAATGTTGAAACTTTCCCATATTTTCATGAGATTTTATTAGCTCAAGCCTGAGCCCAAACCAGATCCCTATTGGTTGATTTTTTTTAAAAACAATTCTGATGAATGCTACTGCCAAACAAAGAAGGTCTGTTACTGTTTCTTGTGTAATCAGTTAAGAAACCCACTGTCAATTACCTGATAGCGTGGAGCTGCTGATTGTACTTGCTGGAGTGGTTACTTCAGGTTCATCTTGCACTGTTTCATCATTCACAAATGCAGACTTTTCATGGTCCTCCCGGGGTCCCACTGAGCTGGTGGAATCATCCTGTACTCCTTCAGCTGATATGGACAACTTGGGAAGCAAACCTGAACTGCGTTGCTGCCGGCTACTCTCAGTCTCAGACGAGATGGATGTAGATACTTGTTGTCTGCATTAAAAACAAGCAAACTCTCATGCAGTTACTGAGATAAGGCAGCCTGTGACCTGGCAAGCAGGATGTAGACTCATTCCAGCACCTCCTCCTACTTACATTTCAGAATATTCTGAACTCCAGCTTAAGGATTCCACAGAAGGCAATGTTACGTTTTTTGTTTTGTCTCCTGCATCTTCCTTATCTTCACCTTGTGTTTGAGTGACTCGATCTATACTACTAAAAACCTATTACAGACAAAGAAACCCAAAAATCAATTCATCACTGACATAAATTTGATACAAAAAAGATAAGCAGGATCTATGATTCTAAATGCTTATACAGTATTTCAGAGTGCAGAGTTCAAGCGTCTTGAACCTTTTCAAATTTCCACTAGTTTGTGTTCTTGACATGCCTTCCTATTTTGCTTTCTTGGCTCCACACATATGAATTCACAAATAAAGCCTGCTCTCATTAATTAATCAGTTTGCTCCTCATTTCACAGTGTGAACCAAGACAGCACAAACAAAATCCACAGCCTTGGCTGTTCTCACTCACAGGATTAATGCATATCTTGGATTAATTCACAACCATAAAGTCAAGCAAGATCAAAAAGCCCTAACACCCAAGAAACTGTCTTAGTATCTACCAGTCAGGTGGGGACAGCAGAAAAAAATAATCAGAATGTACTTGAAATTAAGAAAAAATACATGTTTTATTAAAAATGAACACTGATCACTGATCACTGGAAGTCTGTTATCTGCTTAGCTGACATCTGAGAGATACACGTAGAGATGCAATGACATAATATTAACCAATCTAACAATTACTGTGTAACAGAGCCTTCAGAAGGACAGAAGGACAGAAGTTCCCAGAACCACAAAACAAGGTTGGATGGGACCTCTGTAAGTCAAGTTGTCCAATCCCTCTGCACAAGTAGGGTCACCTAGATCTGTTTGCTAACAACCACATTAAGAAGCTTATGAAGGTCTCCAAGGATGGAGACTCCACACAGTAAAGAAGTGTTTCTTTATCTTCAGACAGAACTTGCTGTCTCTCAGTCTGTGTCCATCGCCTCACATCTAAAAGAGATGTCTCCAAAGAGACAAAATCATTTCCCAGTATCTGAATTTGAAACATACCACCAAGTCTATTTACAGAGTTTACACAGAATGAGCATAACTACATCTGTAATTCCTATCTCTGCTCTTCTGCTCATACTGTCACAGACAGAACACAGCCAGCATAAAATCCAACAGTTTATTAAAGCATAAACCAAGACAAACAAGATACAAATACAGACACTCCAAATACCTTTAAATGTTCCTAAAATAGATTAAAGAAACTTTTGAAATAGAAGGGTTTTGAAAATCACTGCTGGATGCTATGTTAAGACTAAAAGCTCACTCATTAGGTATTCCACTTCCATTATTTCCCATCAATCCATTCTTCACTGTATTTCCTGAGCAAGTTCCCTCTGCTCCTACTAGTGTGCTCTGACCAGCAACAATTAGCTGTCATCTCTACTGCAGAAGTATACTACCTTTTGGACAGCCAGTTTTACCTTCAGTTCAGAGCACTCAAATCGCTCCCTCAAATCCAGAATTCTCCTTGACCAAAACACATGCTAACCACCACCTTGCTTTTCTCCTTCAGTCTAATGTCCCTAAATTAATAGCTGCTATAGAGTAACACTGTAATCTTTGTTATGCTATCATCTGCAAGATACCCAGGACACAACTGGAGCAACATGAAAACTATGTACAGAAAAACCAACATAAAGAAAATGTATTAGATTTAACAGAACAATTCCCCTAAATTTGCTGTTAAGCCATCATGAATTTTCTACAAAAAATACTATCATATTCATATAAAATTTTTCATTAGTATCTCAAAGATTCAAGAATTAACTTTCCTACAGAATCTTCCCATGTTTTGATTTACTGTTACTCTTTGTATTCTTACCTGATTTCAGTTAACTTCACTGTTTCTTGAAAAAAAAAAAAAAGTCCTATTCATCTCTTGTATATTTATAATTTCCAAACTCTGTTAAAGCTGAAAAATGTTTATGTACACAATACATACTAAGATTACAGCAATTTTTACTTACTTTTGAAAATCTGTGTGAACATGAGGAAAACTGTCTTATCTCCAAATTAAAATCTTCATCATTGGTATCATCTTCTTCTTCTGTTTCCATATGGTGATATTTCTCAGAACGAGCTACAGACAAGGGAAATAAAATATCTGAATTTAGCAGGAAGAGTGTATACCAAGTTTAAATATTAAATGAAAGTCTAATTTTATTCTTAAACTATTTCTGCTGAAATATCAATCCACCAGTGAAACTGCAAGTTGCCAGCGAGTCTAATAAAGGGGCTTTTAAAATCAGTAATGAAGAATCAAAGAGAATGATTATTTAAACATGGCATTCAAATTTTTTTTTAATACCATAAAACACCTACTGTCAAAGTAACTTGTGTCATCTTCAGACTCCAACTGTGGAATAAATTCTGCTTTCTGCCTCAGCAAACTATTCCAGTCAAGACTCCTGAAGAACTGATGCTGCTTTACTTCATATGCTCCACCTGGGGGAACCAGAGAAAAACACTGAGCAACCCATACCAAATCATTTGACATTAACCGAACTAAATCCCTGGCCAATAATGCAAATAATCATGGAAAGGCATTGTCACCACTGTATGCATGAACACCTACTACCCATTTCCATTTGAATATCCTAAACCTGTCTGATATCCTCCCTGTCCCTGTTTTATCGTGGCTATTTCTTTAGCAGTGGTGGCACTGTTTTATCATTTCCCCCCCTTCTAACGTTTCTATTTTTTCTGGATATTTCTGTCAGCTACACATTAGTCAGAATCATCAGATTTAGTAGTAGTTATAAAAATATAAATGTGTGCACTAGGTAAGTAAGCACAAGTTATAAAATAATGAAGAATTATCCTTAATAGTTACTCAATATAAATACTATTGCTGACCTAGAGATCCTTTAGGTGTTTTATGGCACTAATACACAATTCTATAGGAAGTATCTTATTCATCTTCTCATTGATTACTGCCTGCTTGTTGTAATGTGTGTTAAACAATTACACTAGCTTTAAGTTAAAAATCAATTATAAGAACACAACGGAATACTGGAAATTTTGTCCTGAGAAGATGTGAGATGATGTCATTAATAAGCATATATCTAATTTTAAAAACTGAACAAATAATCTGCAGCAGCAAGACCTGCTGTCAGCTTGAATGTATTTGGTTTACATGTATTTGTTATTTATGGTTTTTGTAGGGGGGGGGGGGGGGGG
>VXAY01001888.1:219170-298234 GCA_013399855.1 Oxyruncus cristatus
CTCTGTGAGCTTCTTCTTATCAACTTTCAAGGTCCCTTTTCTTAAACTTCAAAGCTCCTTATCAAAACTCCAGGTTTCCTGTTGTTCCTAAGGACTTAACCAAACCTTATCTGTAAGTTAGCAGAAGCAAGCAAGGCTATTCTATCCAAAAATTAGTTTTAACTAACAACTAAGGCTACAATTTTATATATTGTTTTCATAAATACTTAGTAAGACTGTTGTAAGTTTTGCCAGTCTCATTCCCCAGTTGCGATGTCAGCGCAGGCTCTTATTGAGGGTATTTTTTGAATAATTAACATGAATCATCACACAATTCCTCACAAACTCCTTCCTTTGCTTTTCTTTCCCTTATGTTTTGGTTTTCCTCTCTTGCTCGTTGCTATCAGCTGTCTTTCAGCCTTAGCTTCTTAATGTCCTGTAATTTTATCTTTTCTTTTCTCTGTTTCAGTTCCCCTATACACTCCTGGAATGTAGAAAAGTAATGCCTGAAGCCTGAGTCCTTTAAAAAAACCTAGTTACATCAATGAACTGAGGACTGACTGAGGACTCAGCACACAGATTTTTCTCAAGAGTTTTAGACTGGACAGTGTGCCAAGACGCATTCATGAGAGGCAGACAGTACCAGAGCATGTTATTACAGATTCTTAGTAAATCCTCCCTGCAGATCATGTGCATCTGTAAGATCATTACTATCATATTTAAAAATTATTAAGTTTCAAAGACTCTTTAGCCCAGTAAGTATCTGGGACATGCTGGCTATATTTTCCCAGCTGTCTAAACTGCATTCTCCAGTCTTACAGTCACAAGCAGACAACTATATGACTTTCCTCTGGGATTCTGTTATTCCTCAGAAAAACACTGTTTATTTCAAGTGTACCAGACTCACAAGACAACTGCAAGGCAATTGTCATTCTTACATATGTATGCACTCTTTATACTACAAAAAGTGCTTTTAGATGATCTTTAACACACAAAAATGTCTAACTTCCTCACATCCTCCCATCACAGTAACTGCAGCAAACAACATTTACGCTTTATAAAGAAAACTATGCCCCAGCCAGCAGTATGTTTATTGTTAAATGTTGCTCATGACCTTCAGTATATTATAAAGATAATTTCAAATTTAAGGATTCTTTCACACAAAAACAGTGCAGGAAGAACACCCAGATTGCCCTATTGATCCATTCAATGACAGCGGCATGCTCTGTCTGTGAAGCCTCAGCTAGAGTGGTAGTGTTGCAGTACTCCGATGGTTTCAAGTGAAGATTTTGCTTTCCTTTCTCCCCCCCAGCTTTCTGTTTTCATAACATGATGACAAGAATTTCCAAAACATCCCCTAATTTCACTGTGTAAATTTCAACAGGTATGCAAGTGCTCTGTATTTTACTGATGCTGTAGTTCAACATAGCAAAAAAAGTTTACTTTTCAAGAGAAGTAAGAACATTCATCAACTTTAACACTGTTCAAACATTACCTTATTTCACCTCCAACATAAATCTCAGCTTGAAAAAGTATCTCCATAATACCTCTAGCTAGGTACAATTATCAAATACTGTGCACAAGTGTTAAGATGACAAAAAAAGCACTAAAATATGTAACTGGTTTCCCGAGTTAGTCCAAATTAAATATTATGCCATCAATAACTCCACTCTTACAGCCATGACTCCTGTTTTTTCTCCAAATTGAAAAATCTTTAATTACTGAAAAAAGTCAGACAGGCTCCAGGCCTAGTTTACAGCTCTTCAGTAACTTCCACTTTTAGAACCATTGTACAATCCATTCTACATTCAGTGCTTAGGGCTAATATAGCCATATGGCTGGCTTTTACCCTATTTTCTAATCTATCAAAGGACCCAGAACTCCTTGTGGAGACACAAGTACTGTACTCATTGCTTAAAAATTTCACCTGCTGACCAGGTGAAATTCATTTTTACAGGCAATTTCCTCAGAAGAGACTGCTAAATACTGTACTAGCCCAAAATTACGTCTGACCTTGCCTCCAGTGAAGAGAAGCTACTTGTGAGGCTGTGATTCATACTGCAGCAATATGCTGAAGTTTACAGATAGTTATTTAAGATCAGAATTTAAAAGCAGCGCTGCACCACATCATAGACAGGCAATGTCCGTGGCCAGATCAGAGTTATTTGGGGTTAAGGGGAAAGACTACCTGAAGCACTGCAGCAGTCCTGACATAAGCATCCAATGCTTCTGAGCTCTGGGACAATATTAGACTTATCCCAGTCTGCCTAGAAAGAGATGAAAAGCTGGCCATGTGACAAGGAGAACATGATGGCTTTGATCCTTCTCTTACAATTGATACTCGTCCTAGTTGTTATGTCATCAATTTTAAAAAATTAAACCACCCTTCCATACCTAACAGTATTTTACTGACGCTGTAATGCCTTCTATCTTCATGGAAGCTAGTAACTAGTAAACACAGATTCAAAGTGATGAAACTTCCATCCAAAATTCTGATGGGTAAGCTGTCTGGTGCTACTTAAGTGAATCTACAAAGTCACACACCCCCTCTCCCCTTCCACGCCTGAACTGGTGGCTGCCAGGCATGATGAATTAACCTGAGTGATGGAGTTTAATTCTACAGCTGGGTAACTTCCTTAGTCCCATTCCCACTACAGTACTATCAACAGAGTAGAGAAGGGACAGGAATACTCACAGGTTAGGTGCAGCAGCTGCTCAAGATAACACTGCTTCCGAGTTTTTAAATTAATCAAGCAACACCATTAGCCAGTATGTCACGTACATATTGACATTACCATCCCTTTACAAGTAAAAGCATTCCAGCCAGGACGAAAAGTGGTATCAGGTATTTGGTTTAAGCAGATATATTTATAAATTGGGGAAGACATTGAACTAACATAACTCACTTCCCTCAGATCAAATGTAATCTTTCTTTTGTTGAGCTGTTTCAGGAAACCAGGCTGATATTAACTTGCGATGGACTAGCTGCTACCTCTTGCCAGTTGGAAGATGGAAAAAATGTTGCTGTGGTTGCATAAAAAGTTTAAAATTTCGGAAGTATGAAAAGTTTTGACTGGCTGAAAAAAGTCATATAGACAGCTTGTGAAATCCTTAATGACTTGGCCAGAATCCTACGTGTTTACTGATTCACAGCTTGTTTAACTTCTTGTATATTCCTAGCCATTCCCAAAAGCCTCATCTACAACACCTCATCTACGATACACTCATTTAATTGCACTACAAATGAGTTCACCCAATCAATTAAAAGCAAAGAATTGCTAAGATATTTACTAAAACCTTCACAAATCCAATAGTTTACACTTAAACTCATCAAGTTTAGCATATCTGACAAATCTCTGCTACAGTATGCCAAGACCAAAAAATGTCAAGCAGTCAAAACATTCTATTTCACTAATAAAGGTAAAAACACCACAGCAAAATAAAAAAACAGAGGAGGTTTTCTTTAGTTGATTCAGAATTAAACCCTCCATTATAGCCTCAAAATAAGTAAAATATTACTACAGAATACGGAATCTTTAATAAGTCAAAGCACAAAACATGTGCAATGACATTTTTTGAGAATAAATTAATGAAGCACAGGTAGAATTCACACATCTTTAGATGATTTCAAAAAATTAGTGGCCTGGAAAAAGACAGGAGGAAAAAAAAAAATCATTGTAGCATAGCAACAGTAACTTTTATTTCAACTATTTCTATTTGTAAATGAACTGCAAAAAATGCCTTTGGGACAATTTATTGCTTTATATTCACATGAAACAAGTATCACTGGTTTATTACACTACATTTTGTAAATGGGTTAGAGAGCATTTAGGTTGTCTTGCTGTGCTCCCCTGTAAACTTGTCCATAACTTTTGAGTAAGTTAACCATCAACTATATTGGTGCCAACAGAAAAAAGAAAAACTCACTTAATAAAGATTAAAAAATGGTCTGTTGATTTTACAGTCTGTCCTACTTTTCTGATATACCATGGTGGAGATTTTCAAGGACACAGGTAGTTTTGAAAAAATGATATCCTAGAGAATTTAGTGGCACAAGCCTCCTCAACTTACAATGTTCAATAGGTGCTAAAATCACTTTTAAAAGTGAGTAAATACTTTCAGAAGTTTATTGTCTCACATTTCACTGAGGGTGTTTCTTTCCCTCTACATGAATTGTAAGGGGTTTGTTTTCTTGTTCGTGATTTTTCTTCTAAGTAGTAACATTTTAAAAGAAAAATCCAAATCAAAAAAATCTACCTTTGTTATTACTTTAAGGATGAAAGTAATAGCACTCTACTAAACTGATGAGCTTTTCAATTTCCACTAATATGATCACAGTATAACCTGCCAGCCTACTGGTTTTTATATTTGCTAAAGACGATGATTCATGAACAAACAATACACTCCAAGGTATTCATTCATTCTCTATCAGCTTTCCTTTTCTTCTCATATTTATCAGGGTCTCATCCAATTTTTACAGCACTACATTGCCAATTTTGCTTATTATTGGCTTTTAAAAGCTATTTCCTGAGTGTTGATTTTCCCAGCCACAAACATGAGAAAAAAAATCATGTGTGTCATAGAAGGCCATGGCTTTTCATCCATTCTTTTCCAGCTTTTCAGATCCTTACTTGTCTCTGGTTTCAGATGGACAGCTGTCTCCAGTTTAATGGCTCATAAAGAGTCCTTCTGACTGTAACATCCATGGAGCAAGAGACACAGGTCTACTGACCTTCTGACTTCAGGTTTCAGGCCTCACACTGCTGACTACCGTATGCCCTTCTGCAGCTGCTCTCTCCTCCTCCCATCCCTCAGCAATTAAAAACTGCTGGGAACCTGGGCAGGTTCAGTGACTCTTCACACCCTTTTCTCCAATGGGGGCCCACCCCACACAGTTCCTCCTATCCTCCTCCAGTAAGACAAAGAGATGAAAGGAGGAATGGAGAGGACTAAGCATCGGCCAAGAGAAGGAGAAAGGGGTAAAGCCAGGGAGGGGTGCAGCATCTACTGCTAGCTGCTGAAAGGCTTTTGAGGTAGTGAGGTAATCCGGAGAAGCTGACATACAGTAAGCAACGAGTTTGCCTATGGAGAAATTCTGAGAAAATTGAGCAGAGGGTGACTAGAGAAAAGTTGTATTTGAGTATTTACATAACTTTTATTCAAATTATGCTATTTCCTTCAGGATTTTTGCTCAGCTAGGTGAACACATCTGAACACAAACAGCCTTCACAGAAGTTACCATGATCAACAGTACTAAATGCCTTCTGTTTCAGAACTCAGAGTTACCTTTAACTAAATATCATCAGAAAGAGACAATCAGCCTCAGGCCATTAAACAGGCACAGAATATTCCAGTGAGTATATTGCAGGTGCTCTTTCTCCTGTGTCCAAGATTTCTTTAAAGAGTGTTCAGTCCTATCAGGTCAATACTGCTTCCTACCTCAAGCAGAGGCGGCGCAGAGCAGGATCAATCTAAAGGAGTCTCTGCTGGAGAGCAGCACAGCCCTCCTCCACTGCCAAGCTCCGAGTCTCATTTGGTTGTGGGCGTCTCACCTCAAGATGGAAACCTCTCTTTTTTGAACCAATATACACCTCTCCTATTCCTGAAGATTACGGATACCAACAGTTCCTGTCTTGATACATTTCAGCGTAGAGGAGGAGCCAAACAAGGCTCTAACAGGTAGTACTGGACCAGAAGATATGACTGAAGACAGATACCATTGCCGCACAGTACTTCCCGTATATCTGGTATTCAGATAACATTTGGTGTTCATTTGAGGCCCAGGTTACCAAAATGTTCTCTTAGCCTTGTGGGATATCTCCAGATGACTTACTTTCTTACAACTTACATTGGGCAGTAAGTCGTGCAATTTCTAAGTAACCAGAAACTAATAAAGTAATAGCAATTCATTAAAAGCTAATTGGTTGAAACTTAAGGATTAGAAGGGCATCCATGGAGAAGTAACAAAACACTGCTTCCCTACTTCAGGAAATTTATTTCTATTTCACCAATATTTTTAGGTCAAGTAAGCACTCATTTTTATCAATTCGTCTCCCTACACATGAAGTTTTATTCTGTCTCATATCTGTATAAATACAGGCTCTTTCCAGTATTATAAAGGTGACTTTAAATCTGCCTTTTCATTTATTCAGATTTGATCTTTAGCGGGATATCCACTTCTGAAAAATCCTTGTGATTTAATATTCACACTTTAATTTACCACAGCACACAGTAATTAATTATTGCCTTGCAAACTTTCAAAAAACTCGTAAACTCAGATATTAGTAACAAAACAGGAAAGCAAAAATGAAAAGAGCAGCAGTGCAAATTCACTCTCACACAAAGATCCCTGACATAAGAAATAATGGGAAGTTATGCAAAACTAATATGTAAAAGACTCACTGCACTCAGGGATTACTCACCCATAAGCTCCATTACTAATCAGTTTAATTGTTTCAAAATCACTTTCCCGAGGTTTCCTCTGCAGCTTCAGTGAGGTATTAGAGCTCTTAATAGGAAGAGACGAAAAAGAAAAAAGTTAACACAGTACTTTTTTTCAAAATCAGGTAAAAAAAACCAAAAACAAAAAACCCCAACCATCACCCCCATCACTCTGGCCAGCCAGTCTCACAGTCAGCACAGGGAGTGACCAAGGAACTCCTGAAGCAAAGATGCCTCTTCATCAAACACGTATATGCTACGCCGCAGCAAACTGTCCACCTATCTACCTGCAAAGGTTACAGCCATGAGGGGTTCTGGCAACCTAGTTACTGGCAATTCTTAACTGGAGTTACAGACCCCTATGAATTCCACAAGACTCTCACTGGCCATTTCCTTCCCATTTTGGTAAATCTTATATTACAGTCTGGTAGTAAAAAACTGCTGATAAGCTCCTGTTCATTCAAATAAACTTTTGCACATTTCAAACTAGTGTTAGGGCAGAGTGTGATATAACTTAGGATAGAGTGTGAAAAGAGACAAAAATCAAAGAAAAATATGGAAGATAAAAATGCATTAATTCTACCTTTAGAGAGTCATTTTCATCTACTTGTCAAACTTCTTAAAAATTGACTTGTCCTGAGTATGGCAAAACCTTTTTCTCTAATTTTAATGTTTAATTAATCTTCAAGATGTGTGAATTAGAATTGGGGTGCAGGGAGGAAAGATGAGGGCACAGGACTCCAAATTCAGCATTCCAAACCCACAATATAGTTTTCAAATGTTTTCCAAACCTCCAAGAAGTTCTATGATCCCTATCCAAGCAGTTCAGTAATAGCCAGAACTTGAAAGTAGAGCTGGTTGGAACACTTTCAATGAAATGCTTGCTAAAGAAAACACAGTGCAAGATCAGGAGGTGACAGAGAGGGCTTACTAAATTGTTTGGCCCACTTGCCTGCCAGTATAGAATTCTTCCTAATTGCAGATTTATTGTGATTGTGAACAGTCCTGTACTTGAAAGTTACACTTCCTGTCACTTCCCACTGTGTTTATTCCACAGCTACACTTTGAGATACTAGCGAATATCCTGTATTTTTCTTTACTAATTTAATTTCATCATCTTCCTTATTTACATTTCTTTGTTACACTGCATGATCCTTCCTGTATTACTTCAGCATTTGCACTAACTTTACAATTTCAATTTCTTAGCTAATGCACCTTAGAGTTTGTTAACCTTTCAGCACTTCCTTTAAGGCTTTCTAGTTATTCTGTCTGTCTTTTGTCCAGTTTGTCAGTATCCTTCCACTAAATACTGCTGGGGTGTAATACAGTATTTTAAATGGAAATGAATAAAAGCAGCAGAGTAAGAAACATCCTTTGTGTCAATTAACTTGGCTTTATAAGTGGCATTTTGCAGAATGTCAGAAATTATCTCAATATGACATGTACTGGAGAATGATGTCTTTTCTGTTACATATCAGAACTAGTTTAACAGATAACCCATGCCTGCTGACATTTGTAAATACATGTAAAGTATCACTGAATTACCCACACATCTCCTCAAACTGCACTTGCTTTCTCTATCCACTTGAACTGAAAATCAACCAATAAGTTGTTAGAACTTCATCTACTCTTTTGAATTAAATCCAAGGTATAAGAACTAACTTTTAAAAATAAGACTTTAGAATAAGAGCATTTACGCCCATAATATTCAGCGCAGTAACTCGTCCAACTCATTTTTGTTTTGTCATCCGGAGCATGCATCTGTAATACTGTATTACAAACATACATCTGTAATACTGTATATTACAAATAATACTGTAACACACCCCTTACAAATATTTCCAAACCCAGATTCAGAAGAATGGTGCACAACCTTCCAGACTGTAAACTAACTTTCTGAATCTAGCCTATTTGCTAACTTACTCATTTCTTTCTTGTCTCTTCACTGGATCTGTTCAGAGTCTCTCATTTTGATCATTAGCTGCCTCTGTGAATGGACTGTTATAAAATCTCTTTAAAATACTTTGTTTTATTAAACAGTTTACAAGTACTTCTAGAAAAAAAAGAAATACATTGACTGAATAGAAACAAAGAAAGCACTGCTGGATTTTGTGGTAAAGCTATTGCCACATGATTGACACTAAACTCATGGAAGCTAAAGACACCAAAACATGTAGGAAAACAGGTAGAAAGCTTTGTTATACTTTTTGAAAGCCTTCTGCCTGCTGAGCATCATGGCATTAGTGTGAGGATTAACCAATTTTTATTCAATCTGTTTACATATACCAGGAGAAAAACCAGGCACAGTTCAGGGGAACACAACACGTTTTCCTTGTTCACATTCAGCAAAAGCAGCAACATATCAGGAAAGCTTACATTTACTGATTCATCCACTTCCAGCGTCTCTGCTGTTCCACTCTCACAATTAGCTAGCTGAGCTATTTCTGGAAAGAAAGATTAAAAATTTCATTTTAAACTACAGCAAATACAAAACTAGGTGAAGCACAGAAAACCTGAGAAGTGACACCTTTCTGGAATACTAAATAAAAAATGGTGTCCTAATGTAGTACTTGCCAAGTAATTTTCAGGGCATTTCCAAGCACAGATTAAAAAAAATCCACCCAGAAAATCAAGACCTGCTATTCAGTGCCTATGTAATCTTCCACTGATGAATTCAAATGTCCATGAAGCAATCAAGAGCAATACTGTTTTCACTGCTGAGATGCGGGAATTCCGAGATTTGTGTGTAAACTGAGCATTAAGGGAAAGACAGCACTAATCTGCTAGAATTCCTGAGGATCTCAGCCCCGGAACGGTTAACAGTAGGCACCCTCCTTCTTGTGCTCCTTCACAGTCAAAGCAAAAGCTTTTAGTTTAGACTAAAGATGGAATCCAAATATTTTGCATCTTCTACAGAGGAATACTGATAGGCCTGGCAGAATAAGCTAAAAGCCCTACTCTTAGAAGCTTGTAATTTAGAGTCATAACACAGACAACTTCTTTGGGAACGTACTATCTTTTGGGAGTCTTGACAACTTGACCAGATTATCCCTGCCAGCATAGGGTCAACCTACGCTGCAAAGCTCCTAAGTCAAACCCTGTTTTTCAGGGAGGGCAGTAACTAAGAATTCATTTGGGTAATAAAAGCTAAACAGGACAGCCAGTAGTTAGAAGACCCCATATACATACTTGAATCATACATAGTTAATTATATATCCCCTACATAGCAAAATATGCACATTTTATCATAATTATGTGCTGAGAATCAGACAAATAAGACCACCTGAAATTTGTAAGATGTATTTTTATCTCAGGACTGTTAACTGAATTTATGAATATGAAATATAACTGAATATTCACCTAGAGTAATCTAAACTGGATTTTTCTAAATATTTCTATATATATGACTATTATAAGTGAAATGCTGCACAACACTGAGTGCAATTTTTAAAAGCAAATTAACCACACAGACAATTTTCTATTGAAACAGCTAAAGATTTAAAAGGAGTAGCTCTCATCAGTTACTACTACTGAAAACAAAATGTATGTAAAGTATAAGAACAGAAGAAATTAGAATGTTACTTCAAAAGTCAAGCAGATTTTTAAAATGTTAAAGAAGTTAAAAACATTCCAAAAATGTAGTCAATAAATGGTGAAAAATATCTCCATTGAGCACAAAGATATCTTAAAAAAAAAGTTATATAGGATGAACTTGGAGTGGATTTCCCTGGGAAAAGTCACAGTTTTGTGAACATGGGGGGTTTAAAATAGAAGTGATGATGAAACTTTTACTGTATGGGAGAGAACCAAGCAAGCTGGAATAATATACTTTGACAGTCTTCTCGACTGAAATTACTTTCACAAATAGCATACCGAAACGCTATCTTTTTAAACAAACTTTTGCAAAATAACCATTATCTGAGAAATCCATATTATTTGCAAGCAGTAGGTAGTAATGGGACGGAACCAAGAGCCAACTTTCAAAACAGGGAGCTAGGGAACCATTTTGCAATGCCTGAAGAGATTTTTAAAACTCATCTAAACACCATTAAACATCTGGCCTTTTTCTTTCATTGATTTAAACCATTTCTCAAGACTCATCATTCAAAAAGGTAAAGATGGTAATTTAAAAAACTTGGGGAAAAATTTCTCCCCAGGGAACTCTTCAGAAATGCAGCCACCACTCTCTGCTAAGTGATGAATCTGTTGTGGTCTTGCTGTTAGTACAGTATAAATTTATCTAGCATTATCTCCAAATAATCCATGCATCATTTCACTCAAAGAAAGGACACTACAGATATGGCAGCAAACAAAGGAGGTAACTAGAGAAAGGTCTGAAGTAGGTTGCTTTTCTCTGCAGATGAAATAAAGAAGTCATTGCGCAGTGATTTATACTGCTTATAAATATCACTCTTTTTGTAGGGTAGCAGGAAAGGATTAATACGAATCAGAAGGCCTGAATTACTTGATTGCAAATACACATACACATTAATCTTTAAAATGATACACAATTCTATTGCCCAAATCTCCAACTGAATCAAAGATCAGCAATCCATACATCATACAGCTATCAGTATATACTGACAAACCACATGGTCCATTTTTTCCCCTCAGAAAAAAAAACAACATTTCAATTATCCTGGAATGTTTTAAAGTTTATATTACACTAATATCACTTTAAGAACTATAATTTAAAGATGTGTTCTTGATAAGTGCACTCACACAAAGTAAGTATTTAGTCAGAGCAACAGTACTTCTTACTTTTTTCCTATCCCTCTCTCACAATAAACTGGACCAAAAAAAAAAAAAAAAATCAAAGATTTTATTAGCTTAGTCTCATGGATTCTTGACTCATACTGAGGAACACTTTAATCCAACTGGCCAAGAAGAATCAATCAGAAAGGTAAGGTTCAAGTGGCAGAATCAGGGTCAGTGATACAAAACCCTCAACACACACTCCAAATTACATCTTACATACTTGATCAGGGAAGAACTTATGAATTGTCGGTTTAGGACAGATCAACAGCTCACCAAATTCAGAAGACACTTGCAGAGAATTAAGATACTTCTTGATCTTTTCCAGAACCAAAGGGAAAACAATATTTATGTGTATTTTCCCAATTTGTCTGGCTTCCCTGCTGTACTCCAAATCCAAGCAAAAAGCATCAGAGCTGTTAATCTGCATCTCCGATAAAAAAACAGTAATAAATTTGGATGATTAAATTCCTCTGTGAGATAGGAAGTAGACTAATAATAGACTTGATCTTCTTTAGATCTGTTAATATAGAATGAATACCAGCTATAACAACACCCAATCTCATTGAATTAGATCTAAGTAAATCCTGACAACACTGGCAGTACTGAACTTTACAAACTGCTTTAGTTCAACACAGAAGAGTTTTAAATGCAGTATGCGACTCCTTTGATTTAACAACAGGTGATCATGCCTCATAAGAACTAACTAAAAAAAAAAGTTTATCATAGTTTTTTGCTATTAATTGTGTTATCAAGTCCTCTCTTAGTCCTGGGTCATAACACAGAAGACAAGCTAATTGGCACCAGCTAGACTCATTGTTGCATGATGGCATTTCTGCCAATTTCTTCCAAATTACAGAACTAGCAGTGAACACAATGAACGCCTTTCTATTTGTCACCACTGATAGAACATGATCTCAGGATGGTAAAGAACATAGCCTGACTAGGACAGAGAAGTAATTTTAATTTTTTCAACGCTGTCCTTAAAATAATCATAAAATGGCTTGGTCCGGAAAGAACCTTAAAGATCATCTCTGCCATGGACAGGGACACGTTTCAGTAGATCAGGTTGCTGAGAACCCCATCCAGCCTGGCCTTGAACACACCCAGGGATGGAGCATCCACCACTTCCTTGAGCAACCTGTTCCAGTATCTCACCACTCTCATAGCAAAGGAAAATTTTGCAATGACAGTATCTCCACTGGAACCTAAGTTCTCCCTACAAAAGTTTTCAACATGTACACATAAATTACCCGGAAAAGTAAATGGAATGGAAGATAGTTTTCTCACAGACTTTAAGGTGCAGAAGCCTGGGGCCACTGAAAAGCAAACAGCTCAGCCCAGTTTCTTCCTTTATACCTGTGGTTAGACAACATTTGATAACCATCAAGTTATTCCAGTAAATTTTAGCTAGAGCTGAAATAAGAAAGTTGCATTGTCAGGTTGGAAGAAGATGACTAGTGTCATTGACACAATGCATTTGTGCATTGAATTATTCTATACACAATTGAAAAAATTGAAAAATTCTATACACAACAGGTAGCCTTTTTAATGCCTTTGCGCTTGGCAGAGTACTGTGAGGGTTAGCAAATGTTTGTTCTGCAACCATCTTTACCTTTACCCTTTTCAGGCACACACAGATTATCAGAATGATAAATCACATTGAGAAGGAAGAATCTAGAAACCTGCAGCTCTACCAGGCAATGCACTTACCTTCCAGAGGATCTTTATTTAAGCCCAGCTGGCTAATAATATATCGAGGGATGTCTGTTTTAATGCCCTGACCCTCCTTAGCATGGCCTTCAGCTGCTTCCAAAAGATAGTAGAACTCTTCAGGATCAAATTCCTAGAGGAAAAATAATCATCATTTTCTCTGTTGAAACTGAGTTCTTAGAACCTAACAAAAACATCCTTTGCATTTTCAACTGGACATGTTTGACATTTCCCTGTATAAAACAACACCTCTTTATTTTATTACTAGTAGTCTATTACTCTATTCTGATTTTTCTATTTTGTAACATACTGTAAGCAATGAAATTCCACATCATTACTTCAGAGCCGTACTTTACAGGAATAGTATGGTTTTTGCCTTCAAAACTTCACCTATTACTGAAAAAAATGACCTATCTAATAGACTATCTCCCTGCGTCTGCTTGCCTACAAAAACACACTACAGAAAGAAACTATAAATATATTGTACTATAATTTTTACTTCTAAATGAAATTTGAAGTATTTTTAATCAATATATATGAACTGTGTTTTATTGAAAATACAATTACATAAATCAGTAACTTTAGAATGAAGACAAAATTCTAAATAGATTAAAAAAACATTTGAACTTCATTGATCCAATTGTTCCACATCCAGAAAAGGAACAAACATTCTCCTTTGGGAACTAACTATATTGTAACTCTCTTTTATAACATACCTAAAAGGCAAGCCTAAATAAGCAACAAAAAGGAACCAAAAAAATAGAAATTCAAAACTGCCTATCCCCAAGTCTCTTGGAAATACTTTAATTTTACTACCTTTATAGATTATAAAAGTAGGAATGCATTTAAAGGAGCAAGGAAGTTTATTAAAAGGTTTGTCAGATTTTTTTTTTTTTGTAGAATTTCCCTCTCTACCAGCATGAGTTCCTACCAAAACATCCCTTCATGGCTATTGCATTCTTCAAGATGTTTGTATAAACAAGTGCCATGCTTAACAGAGTGCTAAAACACGATGAGTCATGAAACACTGATGTAACAAAACAGACTTTTCCTTGAGTAAGTTCATCTCTGTCACAAATACCTATGGAAGCCAGGCAGATTGCTGAGCTAGCTTCCCTGACTCTTGGTTTGTGGGTTAACATAACTCCACATGGTTTTAGTCTGCATGCTGAGTCACAAGGCTTCCATCCTAGATTCTCAGGCTACTCAGGACTTGGAAACTCGACGTCCCAACCCAGAAAAGAGCTTGAGAAATTAGGTACCATGCTTCATTTTGAAAGCATCAAAGCAGCTGCAGCTAAGAGCATGTCTGAAATAAAGTATCTGTGGAATTTTCAGTTTTATGGAAACAATTTTAGTTTTACGCTTAACATGAAACAATTTTCAATCATCTACAGCCTACTGCCAAAGATTTAACATAAACCCACAAACTGCCAAAACTGTCTTATTTAACTAAAAGTCTCAGGATGGTTGCTAAACTGCCTAAAAATCTGAACAGATAACTAAGCAATACATGCTGTTTCAGGCTTACCCTCCCCATCTGACTTGCCAAGCCCAACTGATTCTCTTACATGTTACTCCTTGGCACTGAAGAACCCAACAACTTGGTTGTATGCCAAGATTGCTATTTACTTTCATCATGAAAACACCACCTCTTGACCTGCTGCAGTGGCAGATATATAGCTACTCCCCACTTACTAGCAAGACAAGGCAATTTCAAAACAGGTAGTTTTATAAGAGTGAGGGGGGAGGGTGTTTATGTGTGTGTATGTATCTATCTAAATATATTCATCTAGCTATATAAATACACAGGTGAATAACGAGAAGCAACAAATTCATTTTCTGGTCTTTACTTCCAACTATTTAATTTTCCATGCACAAATAGAAAAATCTTTCAATATTTGGCAGCAGCTCTTGCCACACATGAAACTGAACACCTGAGCCAAGACTACCATCAGAAAACTGACAGCTTTACTGCATGATATCTGAAACTTCTTATGAATAAAAAGCCAGATTTATTTTCTAAAGCTTTATGAACTTTCTTACAGAGGTTAAAGTTTTTCATATCTAGTATCTATTTCAGACAGATATTCTAAACTATTAGGCAGCATTATTCAAAAGTTTCCAGAGGGACACTACAGACTTTGTTTCTGTAAGTTGACACAATTCTAGTGTTGTTTATGGAGTAGGCTTAACACCTTCTTGCACGAGAAACGTATTATTTTGTGATAGTATGCCTAAATTTGTTCAAGGTGCCTGCATCTGTAGAAACGTATGGTGCAGAGTTTTTACATTCTGGTATAAACCTCCTGAACATCCTGTCTGAATTGAGAACACTTGAAGCAAGCTGTGCTGGCTTTCCCTGCCATTGCTGTTCTGAAACTCTGGACTAAGAGACACAGTCACTTCTGGTCTTTGTAGCACGGTCCTTCAACTCAGTTCAGAAGAACCAGCTAAAAGAGGGACACAGGATGCACAACACTCTACTTGAAGGATAAGGGAGAGCAAGTAGCCTAGGATAAAATCCAGTTGCAGAAACCGGGAACTAAGTGAATGGAAATTTGGCTAGATCCCTATAAAACTCAGCACTTAGGGAGAATGAACCAATGGACAAATAGGCCACCAGGAGAGAATCATAGAGATGGAAGAGACCTACAAGATTATCCAGTCGAACCATCCTCCCAACACCACTTTAACCCCTAAGCCAGTAAACCATCACCCAGCGTCAGATACAGATGCTCCTTGAACACCTCCAGGGATGGTGACTCCACCACCTCTCTGGGCAACCTATTCCAATGCCTAACCACCCTAACAGTGAAAAATTTTTTTCTAATACCTAATCTGAATCTCCCTTATCTCAAGCTTAAAGCCATTTCCTGTTTCTTCCCACTGCAGGCAGAGACCTGCCCCCACCTCACCACAACCTCCTTTCAGGTGGTTGTAGAGTGTGCTGAGCTCCCCAATTGAGCCTCCTCTTCTTGAATTAAACAGCCCCAGCTCCCTCAGCTTTTCCTCATGAGACACATTTTCCAGACCCTCCACAAGCCTTGCTGCCCTTCTCTGAGCACACTCCAGCACTTCAATTAGAAAGGTAATGAAGAATGATGATGCTGAGGGCAGGGGTTAGTGGGACAAAGCCAGCAAGCATGGAAGGGAAGGATTATAAAGCATCATGAACAAGTGTTGGTCTGTCAGCCTTCAGGATGTGTTTAAAGGCATTTCTGGATGTGTGATAATAGAGAGGATGCAGACCAGAGGGGAAAAAGTAGGGAAAAAAACCATCATATGAGAAATTGGGTTATGCAGATGAAAGCTCATGAACCCTGTGCATAGAGCAGAGAACATCACACTAGACATGGAATAAGCTTTTCAGGGCTCAGGAAGGAGGAGTAACACAAGTTTGGATACAGTGGTGGCAGAGGCAGGACATCTTAAGGTGTTCTCTTCTCTAAAGCCTGCCTTTTTGTTTTGTTTTTAAACTTCTCTTTCATGTTGATTCAGAGTATATATCTTATTTTAGATTGCTTCTGAACTGCAAATCATGAACAAAAGGCAACTGGGAATATGGAGACACAGCGCTTCCAAAACAAAACAGAGAGCTCTCAAAATGGCCACAGCTGAACAAGCCAGGTTGTGGGTTAACTGTGCCACAGATAAAGGGACAAAGCACAGAGTCATTACCATGTTGGAAAGACTTACTAGCTCAGATCCATTGCCACAAAAATGCAGTTATGACAATTTCAGGCATAACTTGAGTTTAGCAGCAGGTTAGTGGCTCCCACATAAGCCTCAAACAGCTGCATGCAGCATCAACACTGATCTTGGCATTGGCAAGCAGAGTTGCTCCAAGTCAGCTTGGGCTGCCTGCCAAGCCTGTTAGATTCAGGCTGGCTCTGACATGGTATTTGGGTGTCTGCACCATCCTCCTGAATACACTGTTCTGTAAGCATTTATTAGTTCCACTGAACAGCTGAAGCACACTGGCTCTGTGCGCAGGAGCAACTTCCTGCACCTGAGCCATCCCAGGTCCTGCAGCATAGGCAAGAAAAGCAGAGACATGCCCACACAGCACAAATTAATGCAGTCTGACAACACTGGTGCTATGCTCGTGCATAAGTAAGTAAACTCTTCTGCTCCTTCTGGTCCCCACTATGATGTCAACTACCCATATATGCAGGCAGCCTAATCCCTCTGCTGTTATTCTCCCCAGACTAAGCACAGCAGAGCTGACTTCAAGCTGCTTACAACTCCGGCAGCTGCTAAGTGAAACAAAATTATGAAGCTGGTAAGAAAAATAGGAAGAACACCGATTACAAATCAGGAACAGTCTTCCCAAGAAATAACAGAAGTCTAACAAACCAACAGAAAAACCCAACTGGTTCTGAACAGCAGCTTCCTTAGCTGATGAAAAGGGCTCTATACTACAATATCTGCAATAGCAAGGAAGTAAACAAAACTGAAAGAAAGCCCTGACACTCCTATGTTCCTGAAATAAAAGTGTAAAAGATCCAATCAACAATTAAGTCCTACCCCACGGTTTGATACATTCCAAAAAAACATTTTTAAAGGGCCTTGAATACTAAACCAGAAATTTCCTACACTACCAAGTAAAAAACAGTACTCATAGTAAGCATGACCTTACCAGGCATTCCAATAAGCGAGCAGGACGAGCAATAACTATCAGGATTTTTCGAACAAGTTGTTTAATAAATGCCATTTCGCCACTCTCTGACCGCTCTTGGGCCTAAAAGATAAAGTGATATTAAACCAAATCACATTCAGTGCACTGCAGGAAAGTATGTGTGATATTTGGGACACCTCTGAGGGTTTGAAGCATGTACTTGATACAAATGGCACCTCAATTTCAAGATGCCAGCATAGGTAACAAGGATCTGAGCAACACTAACTTCAGGTTAAAGTAACCTGATTTCTACAGTTCTAACACTGTAACAACAAAATAAAAGTACCTATAATGGACATATACCTACTCTTTTTTCCTTGTTTCTTAAGCTTACATGGTATTATTACCATCAGTTTTGCAAAAGGGACAACATTCAATACAACACAGATCTCTACATTTAGGTTTGTGCCTCAATTTGTTAATAATTTTAGGATAAAATGAAAACCTAAATAATATTAAAAGATAAAAGCAACATTCATGCCAAATTGATACCCATTTTCTATAGTCAGTTGTCACAGTGAAATGACAATGACATATGTAAATATATAAAAACTACACTTGCAGAGATGCTCCATATAGAGGTACGTGTAGAGAGGAAAACAATAAAAAAGAGTTCTACAAAGATTACCACAAATGGGGGAAAATGCTGTAAAAGAATACAGAAAAAACACTTCTAGAAAGCTTGGTAATATCTGCACTATGGTCTGAGCTGAATTTCCAATTTCTTTTCAATGCTTTGCTCTAAGAATAAATTATGTAATTTAAGAATGCAAATGAATGCAAGGAAACAGTATACACATATTAATAGCCCTTCCCTCAAGTATCAAAGCATTTATTTTTTCTGAACAGTAGAAGCTGTAGACTTCAATTTCTCATCTCTTGCTTATTCAAAACCACAAAGATAATTAAGAAACCAACACTTAAAACAATTATTAATATGGACAAATAAGTACTTTTCATATAACACACTGTATTTTTGATTTAAAAACTTACGAAAACTGGAAGCTATGAATACTGCTCTTAATGTAAGTACCACAGTTTTAAAAACCATCAAATATCTGACAAGAATTAGTTTGTGGAGTTTAAAAAAGGAAAAAAGAAAAAGGCACAAATGCCATCTAGCATTCTGCAATAGATTTTAAAAGAACATTGATTGAATAGAAGCATAACTCTGAACATTATCAACTAAGCCCAATAAAATTCTTTTGTAAACAAAAAATCTACCTATTTTAACCACCAGCAAAATTTAAAGCACTTCTGTAGAGTTCTGTGAACACTTAAGCGCACAAGTGACTAAAACTTTCAATACACGTTCCATTTAAGATGGATGGAGCAGGAA
Organism: Oxyruncus cristatus; assembly: GCA_013399855.1. Taxonomy (NCBI): domain Eukaryota; kingdom Metazoa; phylum Chordata; class Aves; order Passeriformes; family Cotingidae; genus Oxyruncus; species Oxyruncus cristatus. The sequence goes on from VXAY01001888.1 coordinate 238,079, forward strand.
AACTTTCAGGTCCACTTGACCTTGACCTTAGAATTAAAAAACTGCTGGTTGAACCAAGCTGCTCAAACCTCAAGGGAGTCTTCCCCTGGTTATATGTAGTGCCAAGTAGCTGCAAGAAATGCAACTTTCTACTGATCATTGCAGCTGAGAATTGACAACAAATAAACCGCATGAATCCATAGCACAACTAAGTGCCCAGAACCAAGCCGTGAAAAGAAAAAGTTTTTGTACTGTCATATTATGCCATTAACAAGTACGCAGTGGACTCAGAGGTCTGAATATTTTCAGGTATAATGTCTCTGCAGAACAGGAAACTTTTTCATAATACAGAATTAGCATCACAGTACATGACAAAATGAGCGTTTTGGTAATTTTTTTAATAATCCACCACTTTATATGGAGATTGAAGAATAATTTGCTGGAGCATTTTTTTAGTGGGTTTGGGGGGAGGTGTTAATGAGTGAACATATACACTAAGCTTCACTCTATATGTAGTCATTTTAAAGGATTATATTGTTAACAATGATAACAGCGGTTGAGTGAATCTTAGCTTAGACATGTTTTTTTGTATTGTGACATTATCAACTGGCCAATTCTGCCTGGAATGTGGCATCATAAAAGTATGATCCTTTCACAAGAAGGTACTTTTAATGTTTAAAAAAATAGGGTTTCAATAATCCAGAAATAAATGACTGATGTCTTAAGTTTTGCATTGCTCGATGAAGAGAAAGTTTAAAATACATCAGTTGCAGAAATCCTATTTACTCAGTAGAAGTTAGCAAAAAAATAGCATAGAAAAAAACCAAACCAAAACTTTTAGCAACTGCTTTTGCTTTTAAAAGAAAACAGAAAACATAAATTAAGACAGGCACCATCAAATACTATCTTTGGTTCATAATGTACTATCAGGTCTCACACAAACAAGTGAGTATATTACATGCCTCACTTGTTGTTTTAAAAATGATACATTAATAAACTGCAGCGACTTATGTCAAAGTGCATTTATTTGTTAAATTTCAAGTTCTTCTTAATTCATTAAGTTCATCTTAATTCATAGATCATTCTATGAAAGTTTTAATACTTTTAGAAATGACATTATTTCTGTTAAAAAACAGTTCAGTTATGAAAGGAATGGTAAAAATAATAATGAATTAACCTCTTGCTAATGAAAAGCTAAGGGTTGCTGACTGCTTTCTCAACAAAGCCGGCAGTCAGTAGGGTTGATAAAAAGCAAAGTGTGTACGTTTCCTCATTTAGTTACAGTAAATGGAACAGCAAACATTCTCTTTTGGGGCTTATGCACACACCTGTGTAAGCAATTTATAACTTGCATTGCTGTTATTTCTGAAATTTTTACAACCCATCTATTCCAGACCATCATGTTAGGATGCCTTATCATTTTCCTAGTGGTTATTATGTAGACTAAAAGAGATATGAACACAACTTCGACAACTACTGGAGTGAACAGTCATGATTCACGACACCATCCAAGACAAGTCTTAGGCAAACAGATTTAACCCATTTTTCAAGCAAACATAACCATCTCATGGCTCATACCTCCTGTAGCAATTTGTCTAATTTCTGCTGTAATTCAAGGAAGTATCGTGATGTGATGAGGCCCTGGTGAGATTTATCCAAACAATCTCTAGCCAGTTCTGTGATCTGATGGTGGGTAAAACTGAGAACTCCATCTGCCAGGGGAAGGATGTTCTCCGGAGAATGGTTTGTTATAATGTCCTGAAGCCTCTCTTCCATCTGAGCTGTGGCCTATGAACAAGTAGTTATGCAATACATTAAAGCAGCTTTACAAGAAACTAACAGCCTAAAATCTTATTTCTGATTCTAGAACATTTCTGTATTGCTTAAGAATTTACCCAGCTGGAATGCATGAAATGACTGATGCCAAAAAACCAAGTGCACTGAAAGACTAAGTGACAGATGACACTTCCCCACATTACCAGTCCAGAACCTTACTGTTCTACTATGCAGCTTCTCCCCTTGTCTGCAACTGGTGATTAACTATGCACTAATTGTGTGATGATCACTAAACAGAACCAAAGGAGCGCCCATAACTTCAAATCCTTTAAGTCAATGCCAAAATAGAAACAACGAAAGAAGGAGGGAGAGGGGAGACCAGACAGAGAGGGGAGACCAGACAGAGAGGGGAGACCAGACAGAGAGGGGAGACCAGACAGAGAGGGGAGACCAGACAGAGAGGGGAGACCAGACAGAGAGGGGAGACCAGACAGAGAGGGGAGACCAGACAGAGAGGGGAGACCAGACAGAGAGGGGAGACAGAGAGAAAAAAACTCGTGGGGTCTGCTTTGTTCTGCTAAAACTGCAGATACTACAGACAAGTATATCCTCCTTCCATTCATAAAGGCTGTTCCACAAAAATATTACACTAGGCAGTTTGAATGAACAACTGACTAATTAAAAGAACCACAGGCTTACAGGTCCTGCCAAATGTGTCTGCAGGTTCCCAGATGTCTGCAGGTTTTACAGAACCAACTGTGTGGTTCTCACAGAACTGTAGATGCTTAAAAAAAACCTTCAAAGATATTATTAAAAAGTAATCCCATACATCTTCATTTATACCTGGAACTCTGAGACAAGTGGGTTGTTCACACTTCAGATTGTTGCTCAATTGCTCTGAATACTAACAAATCTCTTTGTATTTATATGAAGAAACACAAAGAAATTTCTTCCCCACTTTTTAGGAAAAGTACCTTGTTTTATTTTTCAGGGGTCACCAAAATCCTAGGAGCAACCAGAAGGACACTGCTTCAAGCTACACACCTGCATCTACAAACCCATGACCTCTGGACAAGAGAGCAAACTGTCCTCATATCTCCGAGTCAAACCCCCACAACTGTGTACTGATATTCACAATTAAATCAGTGCATATAATGTATATTAATGTATATTGTGTGTGTTTGGAAAAATGAAGAAATGTCACTAAATCAAGGAATCTGCGCGTTTATCACAGCAGATGCTTCTCAAGAGAAGAAATGGTTTTGGTTTACTAAGTCAATATACGTTTGCCCCAAGTACACAGCACCTACTGAAATCCAGTGCATCACTAGATGCCAATCAGCAGAATATACTACCAGCATGATTCACTTCAAAACCACTTTGGCAGCTTTGCCAAATAAATGTCCAGTTCTCAGATGGGATTTTATATATTGTGATTTTATCTTTGCAGTAAGAGCTTGGTGATACTTTATGAAAGCCACTACAAGGTTGGATCATTAGTTCTCATAACAAAACCACCACTTACTTAAAGCCTATGTTGCCTATCAGTTTAGACACTGGGTATGTTAAATATAATTCATTACCTTTGGGAACCTTTCTTTGTAGACATGGTTCATCATAATTATTTCATTGTCACAGCATGCAGGAGAACGTCCAGGGCTGCAAGCAAAGCAAATTATCCCTTTACATTTGTCTCAGCATGAACTTCAGTATAGTTATATTTTTGTATGATTTATTTGCAACAGAAAGTACAAGCTTCACTGGAAAGGTGCATTCTCTAATCAGTGGTACACTTGCTTCCTTTCTGCTAGTTCTGTCCAAATCCTCACAATTATTTAATATACTTGACATCTAACTGCTAACTATGTTATTTTCTTAGTTTGTATATACATTTTAAGAGAGAAGCAGTTTTGCAACATCATCTTTTTCTCAGAAGGGCAGAGATGTATTTAACTGTTAGTTATGGTTATACTTGCTTCTTTGAAGTTCAGGTACAATCAAAATAGCAAGATCTGACCAAGAACTCTGGCAGCTACAAGAGAAAAAGTCAGCAGTGGGCTTGTTTGGGTTCCATTTGTTTTTTTAAATAGATAATTAAAAAAAAATAAAATCAAAAAAATCTATTTTCAATCTGACTAGCAGATAAAGGCGGTAACTTCCTACAAATAATGTCATGCATACACATGAGTCCATCAAAGCCAGGGCTTTGTGCCTACATATGAAGCACAAGACTTTGAGGAAAACAATCATAAAAGATGCTCATCAACTCAGCTAACCTACAAAACTACTTTTGCTAACATGAGCCTCACTGTCCACTACAGAGCCCTTTAAAAAAAATCTCAATCTGAATTTTCTGTGTTGGTGACACTGGCCCATGCAGTTTGGCCTAAAAGATGTGGAGTAGGAAGAGGACCCAACAGAGGTGGCAATCCTCTAGGAATGACTTTTTCATAACACATTCATAAGGCTTTCTTGCATTAGCAGAAGAATTAAAATTTTTGGGAAAGAGGAATCTCAATCCACCCCACTTCTACCAGTTTGATACCAGGACCAGCAAGAGATGCCCAGAGCCTAGAGGAAGATCACAGGTCAGCAGGAGAGCACTTGAACAGCAGCACAAGGAAATCCAGCAATCCAGCCACTTCAAGCAGAAAGTCAGCAATATGTTCACTGAGGCTCAACTTAAGTACCTCTTTGTAAACACACAGAGCATGGGGAATAAACAAGAGCCATTAGGAAGGCACACATGCCTGCAAGGCTACGGTCTTACTGGCATCACAGAGATGTAGTGAAATGGCTCCTATAACTGGCCTGTTGGAATGGAAGGATGAAAGTTCTTTAGAGGGGATGGCACATTCTAAGTACCTAGCTGGAGTGCATGGAGCTCTGCCTATGGACAAAAGAGGAGCTGAGTGAGAGCTCATGACAACACAGCAGGGCAGAAGCCATCCAGGAGGTTCCTGGAATATGTTGCTGATAACTTCCTTCTCCAAATGATATAGAGATCAATGAGGAGAGATGCTATGCTGGACCTCATTTTCACCAACAAAGTGGGGCTGGTGGGAATGTGACGCTCAAGGGCAGCCTGGGCTGCTGTGACGATGAAATTGCAGTCAGCAATCCTTAGGGCACCAAGGAGGACACACAAAAAGCTCTGGACTTCAGGAGAACAGGCTGCGGCCTCTTAAGGCTCTGCTTGTTACAGTACCATCAAATAAAGACCTGGAGGGAAGCACAGCCCAAGAGAGCCGGATGGTATTCAGCGGTCCCCTCCTCTGAGGTCAGGAGTGATGCATCCCAACAAAGAGCAAGTCAGGCAGAAATGCCAGGAGGTCTGTCTGAACATAGAACTCCTGGACAAATTCTAAAACAAAAGTAAACCTACAAAGGGTGGAAGCAAGGATTGATAGCCTGGGAGTAATACAGAGAGAATGTTTGAGCAGGAATCAGGTTAGAAAAGCCAAAACCCTGATAGAATTAAACCTGGCCTGTGTGGTCAATGGCAACAAGAAGTTTCTATAGGTACATCAGTGATGGAAGAAATAGATACAGAAGAAAAACTAAGGAAAATTTCCAAAGAAATGGAAGACCTGGTTACCTGGGACATGAAGAAACTTGGGGTACTTTGACTTTTTTGCCTCATTCTTCACTGGCAAGAGCTCCATCCATTTTGCCCAAGTTGCAAAAAGCAAACACAGGGACTGGGAGATCACAGAATCACCAGCTGAAGGAGAAGATCAGGTTCAAGACCATCAAAAGAACATGAAGGTGCACAAGACTATGGGACCTGGTATAATGCATCCACAGGTTGTGAGGAAACTGGTGAAGGAAGTGGTTAAGCCACTATCCATCATATTTGAGAAGCTGTGGCAGTCAAGTGAAGTTACCAGTGACTAGAAAAGGGAAAATATAACCTCCATTTTTAAAAAGAGAAATAAGAAAGACCTGGAGAATTACAGGCCAATCATTCTCACCCATTTGCCTGGCAAGATTATGAAGCAAATACTCCTGAAAACAATGGTAAGGCATGGAAACAGGAACAATGGAAAAATACATGATTGAAGCCAGACAACTGGCTTCACTAAGGGCAAATGAAGCCTGACCAATCTGGTGGCTGCCTGTGATGGGGTTACAGTGTGGATGCAGCAGGGAAGAACAACTAATGTTATCTACCTGGACTTGTGCAAAACATTTGATATTGTCCTCCATGACATCCTTGTCTCTAAACTAGAAATACATGGATTTGCTGGACGGACTTCTTAGTGGATAAGGAATTGGCTGGATAGTCACACTCAAACACTTGTGAACAGCTCAGTGTTGAAGAGGAGACCAGTGATGAGTGGCATTCCTCAGGGGTCGGTATTGGGACTGGTGCTGTGTAACATCTTTGTCAGGGACACGGACACTGGGATCAAGGGCATACTCAGCACATTTGTCAGTGGCACCGAGCTGTGTGGTGCAGTTGACACGCTGGAGGGAAGGGATGCCATCCAAAGGGACCTTGATACGCTTGAGAGCTGGGCCCACGTAAACCTCATGAAGTTCAACAAAGCCAAATGCAAGGCGCTGGACGTGGATTGGGACAACCACAAACATGGATACAGGCTGGGCAGAGAATGGATTGAGAGTAGCCATGAAGAAAAGGACTGGGGAGTGTGGGTGGGCAAGAAGTTACAAATGACCTGGCAATGTGCACTCACACCCCAGAAAGACAGTTGCATCTTGGACTGCATCAGAAGCAGTGTGGCCAGAATGGGAGGTGATTTCCCCTTTTATTCTGCTCTCCTGAGACCCCATCTTGTGGTATCACATCCAGCTCTGAGGTCCGCAGCACAGGAAAAAGACAGACCTGCTGGAGCAAGTCCAGAGCAGGGCCACAAAGATTATCAGAGAGATGGAACACATATCCTATGATTACAGGCTGGGAGAGTTGGGGTTTTTCATCCTGGAGAACAGAAGACTTTGGGGAAACCTTCCTCAGCCTTCCAGTACCTACAAGGTACTCTAGGGGGTACAAGGGGCCTAGAAGACAGCAGGAGAGGATTTTTACAAGGGCACGTAGTGAGAGGACAAAGGGTAATAGCTTCAAACTGAAAGAGGGTAGGCTTAGATTAAATATTAGGAAGAAATTCTTTACTGTGAGGGTGATGAGGTACTGTAACACATTGCCCAGAGAAGTTGTGGATGCCCCATCTCTAGGAGTGTTCAGGGTCAGACTGGATGGGGCTTTGAGCAACCTGGTCTAGTGGAATGTGTCCCTGCACATGGCAGCAGGGTTGGAACAAGATGATCTTTTATGTTCTTTCCAACTTAAATCATTCTGTGATTCTATAACTGGCTCTGGCTTTCTAAAAGGTCAAAAATAAACACTAAACTTTGTCTCAAGATAAGCACAATGGTGAGTCCTTTTACTGATATGGACAATCTGTTACAGACATTCACAGACAAATCCACTGAGGACAGCATAGATACATAAATTCAGAAAGGGAATGCTACAATCAGATGATTAATGACTAGGTCATTGTAGCAGTAAACCTGCAGGATATGGGAAAACTGTTTGTCTAAAGTATGTTTCAAGATGGTTTTTTGTAATCCTTTTGCTACCTCGTGGTTCTTCTTCCCAGTGACCCCTACGGCAGTCATGAAAGAATGAAAGAAAATCCATGAAAGAATGTCCCTGAAAAGATACCCTGAGTGCTCTCATTGGCCCCCTTTAACCCCTTCCTATTGGTTGTTAACCCCTTCCTGTTACCTGTAATTGGTTACCCCTGTGAACCCTAACCCTATAAATGTACCTCCCCAGCAATAAATCTCTCTTGCCTCCTCTCCGCGCCTGGGGTGCTGTGTCTGTGCCGCGCCATGGGACCAAGTGGACGGAGGGGAGGGGGAGCAGCTTTCCCCTCCAGGCTCGGGGCCGAAAGGAACCCCTGAGTCTGGAGTGTTCCCCCTCCCCATCCACTCCAGCCGGCGGAAATGGGCTCCTCAAACGGAAACAGAACTAGAACTGGGTCGCCCCAATGCCAAGCGGGGGTAAGAGACCCGACAGGTCATCAACACAACGTCTGCAGATTAATTGCCTTCACATTAAGACATACCTTAACAATATTTACCACTGAAGTAAGTCATGATCAAAACCAGAGTAAGTATTTAGAAGGACTAACCTGAATTCAGCCTTAGTTACGTACTTCTGTATGTAAACACCTCCAATGTACAAACCCATAATGCTTCATAATACATGGATTTTGATCCACCTCCTATTTTCAGATATACAAACTCACCTGAGACTTCGAGACCGAGGGCGCATTGCAGTGGTCCTGCACCTGTTATCACTGGCAATGCTCTCAGTGGTACAGAAATGTTTAGACAAAAAATGTAGTTCATCAGGTGTTGGTTGGTATGGTAACTGATGTAGCTTCTCTTGGGATGAGCAGGATGACTACAAGAGCAGAACAGAACACAAGCTTCTATCAGAGTGAAAAAAACATTTTGAAGACTACGTGTGGTGCTCATAAATATCGTATTATTTAAAAACTACAATTACTGTTTCTCATGCCTACCAATTTAAAGAAGAAAATAATTACCTTCAAACTCATGAACTAAATATAAAGTATTAAAAAACCCAAAACTACAGTCCCAGAAGAAAGAGACATTGCATTTCAAAAGTTTAAATTTCTTAAGGCAAAGGTGACATCTGATGTCAGTAAATCAACAATAGATAAGAACAGTTAAAAAGGAGTCTGCTGAAATTAATTATTGGAATAGCGTAAGTATGATAACTGTAGAGTACAACTTACTGTCACAACGCCAGTTGTAAATCTTCACAATAAAGGTATGTCATTAACCATATTTAAGGCATTACTAATGCTTTTAAAAATGAAATTAAATACAGTCTAAACTCTTCCTGAAAAAATTCATATGCTAATCTTTTATGAAAACCTGTACATTGGAAAATGAGAGAACCTAATACATTTATCAAGACAGGATATATAGCTGACAAAAAGTGAAAGCCATCCACTTAGTAAAAAACTGGACGACACAGAGAGGTATGAAATCAAAAGTGGTACCACAATAACTACCCTGGCAAGACTTCATGTATATATCTACTTTGCATAAGCAGTGCAGATCATCATACTATTATGTTTTACTGTCTTTTATGCACAGTGGCTAGCTTCCTGAGCCATAGGAAGAGATAGGACAGAACTTTGAAATTTCTTCTGTGAGCCAGGACTGATACCCTTGTAAAGAACATGTACAAAGTTCATGGCATTAACAAGCAGCCTTGCAAATGTGGAATGACAAATGTAGACAAGAGAAATGCTCTATTGTTTCTGGTACCAAAACTAGTTTCCAAGATACAAGAATATTTGAGAATCAGCTATGACTGCACAAAGCTGCTTTGTACCATGCAGACATTCCTTTTATTTTACCTGCATTAGGGAAGAAGATGAAAAACCTGGACATCTTTCTGGAGCTCTTTAGTTTCCAGCTGATTTTTTCAAGAAAATTAATTTCTTCTGTGTATCAATTTTCATGTGCAGATTACTGCTTATCTGACTTCTCATACTGAACACCAAGGCCCCTGCCTAGGTGCTCTTCTATTGGAGGCAAACACAGTCAGAGTTTCTTTGCTGTATCATTTCTAGTGAGGGAAATCAAGAACTTTTGTACTCTACAGATATTGCCCTACACTGCTACAGTTAGTAGGTAACTAACCAGGTTACCAGCCCGCTAAGCACAGAGACTGTGAGGTCTTTTTAATCTCCTGGCAACTTATGTGGTAAAGGCTGAATATATCCTAATTTTTAGAAGCTTGAGAAAGTTTTCTTATCACACTTATCTCATTAAGTCATCCCTTAAAAGCAAAAAGAAAGAAGAAAATCCACTGGCAGAAAAGGTTAAGCAGGACTGGGATACATGGGAATGTTTCACCACATCAGAACAAGTTGAAGTTAGCAAGATTGTGTTACCTCACTTTGCCACTGGCTAAGAAGCATGCACATCAAGAATTTACCACAGTTCACATGACAGGTGGTAACTCATCAAGTTACAGTAACTCATGCATGGAATTCGGCCTTCGCACATTACCACGCATCATTCAACACACAGCATAGGTAAGTTTTTCCTTATCTCACACTATAGCAGCTTGTTGCAGTTAACCTCACAGTGTAATTCCTACACCCACGCTCTGTAAGATCAAAAATACTCTAGCACAGGGAAATTTCCCAATAAAGAACATCACAGATTGCTACTCCTATAAAATCATTCCCCAACTCTTCAGTTTCCAGGGATTCTGGGAAGATCAGGAGGAAAATAATTCATATCATACCTCCCCTCAAAAAAGATATCACAAAGTTTAGATCCAACAGGATTGAAGTGAGAATATTCCTAATGCTAACCACTCTCAGTTGTATCAAGACCATCAAAGGCACAAAGTGATCCGAAATCTGATCTCAGTACAAATCCAAATTCTCACAGCAAAATTCTTTAGAAAATTAGCTGTCCTGGCATTTTAGAATGCCTGCTCCAAAAATCACACAAGACTTAAAATATTTTTAATATGTACAACCACAGTGCATTATGGAAATGCAAATTGTTCTTCCAACAAAGAACTGCAAATCTGCAGCCAATACCAGCTAAAGCAACCTCAAAGCGTCTTTTCCTATCTCCTTATCCTACTTCCTCATCCCAATAAGCTTCCAAGAGTATAATCTCCTGGCAAACATACGCAACTGTGTATTCTTTCACTTTATCAGTTTGATAGACTTGCTCTTCCTAGAAGACACAATCATCTCAACTGTATCTCATAAGTGGCATGATCTGATCCAACTTTGCTGGAATATGGCACTCTAAGAGCTTCTTTTCAATTGAATAATTCAGCAGAAGATATTTTAATTTCCACTTTGTTGTGAGAACTGGTATATGTGGTACTTGCACCATTTCTAAACACACAATTATCCATTAAGTGGGTAATTCCCTCAATATCTTCGCTTTTAATATTAAAAAAAAGATAAACGGGCTAACAAGAAATAGTGACCTACACTCATCTAAGCATAACTGTGATAATTATAGACACTTCGGCCCTGCTTTGACTTTCCACTGCTAGTAAAGAACAAAGTTCTGCTCTACTGTGATGTGTAAAAACTATTTCTGCTCTCTGGTTAATACATGTCTAGATGAATGTGAATTTTATTTATATACCACTGAAACAGGAGTGTTCTGTACGTACACTGAGGCTGTTGTATGAAGTGATCTCTCATTACCTCTAAGAATTAGTAACAATGTGGAGGAGGCTCCACACTGCTAGCTCTTCCAGATTCTGAAAAAGTGTATGAAACCAATTAGAGGGGTGCACTTCTAGTTTTGATTTTATGATTCACATATATCATCCAGTTGGTAAAAGAAGAAAGTGAAGAACACCTCTACTAAGAAGCGAAGAAATAGTGACTAGATTTAGAATTCAAAGGTTGTCCCAGTGCTTTTGCAGGGCTCATAAGCATCAGAGGATTCTAGGGCAAAACAAGACAAAAAACTAACTGTGAGATACTGTAGATAACACAGTTACGCACAACACATTACAGCCCAAGAACCACCCAAGACCCCCAAAGCCTTCTGACCCATTTCCAGAAGGGTCTGGAAGAACAGACTGCACATGGTAACTAATTTACAAAGAAAGCAGGAAACCTGTCTTCAGGGTGGGGAAAGCTTATCTATAAAGAGGTACCCCCTTCCAAGCCCAAGGGCACCCCCAGAACCCTGGATATCCCATCATCTGGACTGATGCTGAAATCAGGACTGGTGATATCTTTCACTTTCCTTCTTTTTTTCCCATCTTTCTTTCTTTTTCACCATAACGTGTATCCAAAACCCATTGCCATGTGTTTGTATAATAGGTCAGGGACTAACATACCAATTTCCAAACCAAGTGTGTAATTTACTAATAAAACTTTGTGAGTTTTTGTGAACCATCAGACTTTTCTCATTTCTTTTGACCAGAGCATCTACAAGTCTTGGGTGCTCCTTCGCCCTTAACGGGGGGACATCACAGATACATACAGCATCAATCTCTACTGCTGCTTTCCTTAATAAAATCCAAATTTATTTATTGGAAAAAAACATTATTTCCACAAGTCAGAAAATGTTTGTTCAATACCAGGGAAGACATCTATTTAAATATTTATCTATTTAATCTGTTTAATACACTATGTTTAGCCAGGAAAAATCGTGGGATAAGTCAACAAAGGTATATTACAGAAGTTAAGATATCTAAGTCCATAAAAGACAGTGCTATAAGTTTCTGTAAGAAATGCAAATACCATGTAAAATTGCTTCACATTCCAGCATGACTACAATATCTAGTAAACTTAAGTACATGAATCAGAATTATCATTTTAAAATTGAAGACAAAGGAAAAGCTGTGAATGTGGACAGAAAATTAAAAGTGGGTTTTGATCTGTTTTTGACACAGCTTTTAATTTCATTTCTAGTACAAGTCTGTTTCTTATAACAACAATGATGTTTCTATGACTATTACTTTTATCTGATATAACCTCCTTTACAATACAGTTTAGATGAAGCACACAGCACATTTGATCTAGTCCCTGTGATAGGTATACAAATACGCCCTATGGAAAAGTGGTTAAGGAATTAATGTGAAACCAAGGAATTTACTTGGCAAAAGCAAGATATACACAAAAAGAAAAGCACACATCAAAAATCAATGCTGTTGAGGAAAAATTCTTGAGATACTAGAAAGTGCTCTGGTTTAAGACAGATAGAATTGTCTTCCCAGAAGTCTTTGAGGACAAAAATATAATAACAGAGACTGAGGGGAGACCTCATTGCAGTGTATAACTGTCTCCTGAAGGGAAGAAGAAGATGGGCACTGATCTCTTCTCTGTGATAACCAATGAGGGGACCCCAAGGGAATGGCCTGAAGTTTTGTCAGGAGAGGTTTAGGCTGGATATTAGAAAAAGGTTCTTCACCCAGAGGATGGCTGGGCACTGGAACAGGCTCCCCAGGGAAGTGATCACAGCACCAAGCCTGACAGAGTTCAAGAAGCATTTGGACAAAGCTATCAGGCACATGGTGTGGCTCCTGAGGTGTCCTATGCAGGGCCGTTAGTGGGACTTAGTGATCCTTGTGGGTCCCTTCCAACTCAGAATATTCTGTGATTCTATGATAACATGAAATGATCATGTTTCATCGTTGTACAGAATGTTTAACACAACTGTTTCACAAGAGAAACAGAACAAACCACGGGAAGAGAAAGCCTACTTTATTGTAAAAGAAACAGCCTAAAAAAAAAAAAATCAGGTATCACTTGTTCAGAAGTATCATTCATATCAGGTATCATTTATAAAACATAAAAAACAAGGTTAAATATATAAAACATTGAAGAGCCATAGTTGGATCTACACAGTCCAAGCCTTTTACTGCAGAAGATGCTACCTAACTGTCAAAATGTCAACTATTTGCTATTTCTGAAGCAGGCTTCCTCCATCCACAACTCTGTCTCCCCAGTCTCTCAGGTGTGACTATCACAACAAACAGCTTAGTTCCAGATTGTAACATGAGCCAGTACTTCCTCTACAGAATAGAGATGTAGAAGATGTACAGACTGATACTTCTCCCACTGCCCACTCCTACATACTGAGGCAGGATATCACGCACTCCCATGGCATGTATCTCAAGTCAGATTGTACGTATATGGCAGGGGCCCTGAGAGAAAAATCACATTGAAACAATTGCTCCAACAGGCAAAAATTAGGAAGTTAGACTTTAACCCATTATAGGTAATTCATCCCATCTTAAGAAAGCAGTCTAACCCAGGATGGATGAATCATGTCACAGAGTAGTTTACAAGGCAGCTTCACTTAAGACTTGATACCCAACTACCACACCGTTAAAATAAGGCAGATCAAAAGGGGGCATTTAAACATTACTCAGTGCCAGAAAGTATCTCTAAGCAAAGACTATGTTGCCTAAACTCTTCACCTATTTCAGTGAAGCAGTTTCATATCACATATTAATTCCAAGTCTATTAACCGTAACAAAACATACATTGTCTTCTTCTAAGAGAAGCATACTATATTTGAGAAGCTAAAGCACGTAGGAGAAATCTACCGGCACAGCAAAGGGGATACTTACAGAAACAGTTGAGCTGGGTGTATTTGTACCATAGCCAGAAGAAGGGAGGGATGCCAAAGACCAGCGGCGACCATCAGTCCTGTTGTGAAACCGAGGTTAGTCAAATGAACACTGCAGTACCCTAACATAGAAACATCTGTGGAAGTATTACTGTGTAAAACAGCATTCCAAAATCATGATGCAAAGCAGGGTTTTAATAAACAGTATATTTCCACAAGGGACAACAATAAACAAGCATTCACCAAGGATGACTTAGGCTTACAGATTTTTTAGTGTGTTTTTTGAATTAAAATTCTATGAGATGAAACAATCACAAAGTGAACGAACAGCTCCACAGAACTGGGGTCTGACTAATACACACAGAAAGGGATCACAGGGAGTTTACAACTCTCTAGGGCCACCAGATGAAAATTAATAAGCAAATTAAAATTCTTATGGACAAATGTAAACCATAATGCTCTGAACCGCAGATAACCAGCACAGTCTGCTTGAAATACAAGGGTAGATTCATAAGTGGCATCAGTACAGGATACCAGCAAACTAGCAGGCAAATGTCAAATAACGGCAAAGAATGATCAGGTAAAACTAAACTTGTTAAATGTTAGATACTTAAATCAGGAAAAAATTCTGTAGCGAGAAGTCATGCTCACTAAAATACATATAAAAAAATTATAATCAAAACAAATTTATGTTCTTCACTGCCTGAGGCGAGCTACACAACTGACAACATGGAACTTGAACATTCAAAGTCACAAACCAAATAAACAACTATGGGAGCCATGTTTGGATTTTTGAGACAGTAACATTTACCTGTCATTTCGATGCCCATGACTGGAGTACAATTGTATCAAATACGTTAAAAAAAGGCAAAATAACACATAAATTTTAAACATAAGTTTTTACTAACATGAAACATAAGTTTTTATTAACAAACAGTATGACTGGAAAAGAGAATCAAAGATCTGTTTTACAGTTAGTACACAGACAATCTTTCAAGTCTGATTTACACAAATAGCGTATTTTTGAAGAACTGAAGTCATATCAAATCAGGAAGCTTAAATCTCTTGATGCAGCTTCCCTTCCTTAAGAAAACTGTCTAAAAAAAAAAAAAAACACCCTTGCTTCTTTCCAGTCTAAGATATTATTTCTTACTACCATTTATCCATCCACAAACTACAATTAAAGCTATGGGACTTTGAATACCTAAAGTGTGAGAAAAGAAACTATAGTGCATTATTAGTATTAAAATATGAAGACCATATGTGTTAGAGGGACTGCTGATTCTATCAAATACTGAACTCTGAAAAAAAACTTCCTCCACTTCCATAATTTCATTTTAATTCATTAATTCTTCACCCTTATTTCCTTCACCCAGATATATAAGACACCTCTAGATGAACAAACCATTTCAAAAGTAGTTTTCATTTGGCTTAGCTAAACCTGTCAACAGCTGAAACAAGAACTTAGATAATATTTAAAAATGGGTGAGATTCATCTATTCAGCAGCTGTGAGAGAGAAAGTACTTCTTTACTGAGTAACTCACAGTGAACAGGGTTCCTGCATCAAAGAGAAAGGCCATCAAGAGTGGGAATGGGATATCACAAAAAGTTATCTGGGAGACAAAGGCAGGAGGAGTCATGCATAAGGGATGATGAGGAAGAAAGGGAGCAAGCCTGTACAGCATTTTCAGGAGGACTCTGACACACAACTCATCTCTTCCCTAGAGTACAGTATTACTCCCCCACAGCTCTAGAAAGCAGAATCTGTCACC
Organism: Oxyruncus cristatus; assembly: GCA_013399855.1. Classification (NCBI taxonomy): domain Eukaryota; kingdom Metazoa; phylum Chordata; class Aves; order Passeriformes; family Cotingidae; genus Oxyruncus; species Oxyruncus cristatus. Next base: position 253,754 of record VXAY01001888.1, read on the forward strand.
TAACCATAGGTTTGTGGATGCCAGACTTGTGCATTCCAGCAGAAGCAGTGGCTTCCAGAGGCACAGGCCATTCCTGGGCACTGATGACTCGACCAGATATGGGCAGAGGAAGGTGACCCTGCTGTTTGTTGCAACGTCCCGGGGAAGGCTGCCTTGAGCCCTGCATGGCAGAGGCTGGCAGCACGGCTGAGGACCACCTCCCTGAGCAACCCCCTTTGATGTGGCAGCGTAACATGGCCAGTGGCTGATGAGAAGCAGCTACACTAGGAAGATACTTCCCAGGAGGCTTCCAAACCATTTCCTTTTCCTCCGTCTCCCTTCCTCACACTTCCCTATCTTTTTGGTATCCCCACTGACTGGTCGCAGTGGATGGAAAAGGAATATCCACACACCTACACCACTTTGCCGCTGCTCCTTCAACCTGCTGTATCTCACACACACACAGGCTTGTTCTTCCCTTCCTTTATATCTTCATTAAACTTACAAAATACTACAAAAAGGCATAAAGTCAGAATACTGAAAACTGCTCTCACTAACCACAGGCCATTTTATGACAAGAATGAATCCTATCACAGGCTATATAAAAACAAAAACAACAACACATGTAACAGATTCTTAAGAAAACATTACATTAAAGCTGTTTTAAACTTCAGTGTCATCAAGCATTTTCCCTATAAAGATAGAACAAAATCAGTTTCTATAGAAAATTGCTCTAAATATATGTTTCTTGAATCCCACTGAAGTAGTGAAATATTTTGAAATCAAAGAAATTACTTGCGTTACCATTTCTTCAGTTACAGAATTTATTTAGAGCTCATTATAGGGCTCTAAAAAGGTTAAAATCTAAATGAACCACTGGTAAACAATTTTTTTTTCCATGCTGAATTTTAAGGTTTGCAAAAACATAGTGTTTTAAACTTGCTGTTAATTATGGGTGGGAAAGGAAAACTACTTCCTGGCTGCTGTATTTCTAAGCAATGCTAGATCTTTCACATCTGCTTTTTCCATTATAAGCTATTTCTGGATTTAATGAATCTTTCTAAAAATATGCTTACAAACAAATGTAATCTATGATGAGATAGTATCTCTGACAAAAGAACAGCTATCAAGAGAAAGCAGATTCAAAAAAAAACCCTCAAATTTTAAGGTGCTGATTAAAAACATAGCATCACAAGCTATTAGAAAGATTGACAAGATCTACTGTCACTGATGAATTAGATTCAGATGAAAGAAATACACAAGTTTTCACCCCTTTGCAGCTTTAAAAAAAACAAGTTAAACCATTTCCTTGAACTTACGTTTTAAAACTTGTGCGTGCTACTTTGCTGATTTCCCAAAATAAAGTAACTAAAACTTTAGAGGCAAGTGATGTCTCACTGCAAATTCAACAGTTACATCCATGACACAACTTAAGCATTCCAATTTCATTTTTTGTGTACATACTCTTGGGTAAATATATAAACTCTGCCTACCCTCACAGACTTAGAGTTAATGAACATATTATTTGAGGGAGGCTGACAAAGTGTTAATTGATAGCGAACCACACTGGCACAAGCAGGGAGTCTCCCATAATGTCCTATCAACTTTGGTTACAGTTCATTTAATAATAATTTACTTCATCGATCACTTAAAATTCACTTTAGATCTTTAAAAATTCAACCAATATTAATTAATCCTATGACGCCTATGACAATGCTAATTATCTCAGTGGTACAGACAGTGAAACAGGTCAAGGGCATGTATTCAAGGTATGGTAAAGGCATTACTGCTGTCAGCAAAATCAGACTCTGAACTCAGGACCTCTATTATAGTGCTCTTATAAGCAATGCACTTCTTATACTGGTAAAAAACCCCTTTGTTTAGCTTAAAATTTCCCCATATCTCAGAGGATGAGGAGATAGTGTTTGAACTGGATTCATTACAATCAAGGTGCTTTTGTGTGGGTTTTGGGGCGTTTTTGGTGGTTTGTTTTGTTTTTTTTTAATTCAAAGAGGTATGATCTCGATGCATCACTCATTCAGTACAATTTCGTTGTCACTGAGGTTTAGGAAATTTTACATAAGCGAGTTAACACTTATTATTCTAAGTGATAGACCTGACAGATGTATTTACAATCAACTTTTAACATCTGGGTCCAACATATTTTCCTCTATGCAAAATGCGTGTTGCATATTATAAACAACTTCTTACCTTCGTGCAAAAGAAAAGTGGGCTGAGGCACTGGGAGAGAAATTCCTAGGGCTATCTTGAGGACTGTTTCCTGTTGGGGATGATACACAAAAAAAATATTAGAGGGTTGGGTGGGGAGAACCCACTAAAAAACATTCAGGCATATTAACCCAAGCATCTCCAGCAGGTTAGAAAAGAACTTTGTAATTTCTTCTCTCATAGTCTCTCAGAAAGTAAACTCTGAAACAGAAACACATTTCAACTCACATTTCATTTATACTGGATTTTTAGTTACTGGATTTTATAACTCATAAAGAACCTTTATTTAGTCTTTTAGTTTGAAAATTCTCAAAATAATTTGAGAATTAAAGTTTAAAACCCCACTACATTAGCTTGAAACATATTTTTAATGTCAGAAAAAAGGGGGGGTTTTAACCATATAAAACATTTGAGAGAGAGAAAACTCACAATCAAAGTGATTTAACCCCTACACAAAGTCTCTACAGCATTTCTACAGTTAATTAATGGTGATTGGCTTTTTTTTAGGTTGTTTGTTTGTTTTTCCTAGCTCCAAAACAAACAAGCAGATGAAACACAGTGAATTGAGTTTTTTTCCCTTAGTTATGCTAGACTGAGGCATGGAAAGGCTACCACCCTTTGTGACAAAAAGCAACTGGACATTGTGAACAGGTTGTAACTTTAGGGTCTGTTACTTCTTTATATCGGAGCACCCGACCTCCTGCAGACCAGCATGAGCCAACAGGCAGCAGCTGGTGAGAGCTGCTCCTGCCCCCTCCACCCCTCAGCCCCTACAGTACCTGAAGAAGAAATAAAGATGACCCCTAAAAAAACCCACAAAAACTACAAAATACAAAAAATCCCACCAAACTTCAAATAAGCAAACAAACAAAAAAACCCAGCCAAAACCTCAAATAAACCCACAGCAAAAGCCAAAAGGATTAAATTTAAAATAGCACTGGCATACATCTCACAATCTTTCCCTAAACATTTCCTTAAAATGACTAACAGCAACACACTAAAAAAAACCCCTACTAATGTGTTTGTTGCAGCATTTTATTTTTGGACATGAATAAGACTGCAACAGTAAGCAATAGATAAAAAAAAAAGCTCCTATGTACCCAGCTAGAATCAAAATTAAATTTTTAAGGAGAATATTACTACCTATGTGTGAAAAGGCCAGCACAATAGAGTGAATCCTTGAAAGAACTTCCAGTGGCCTTGATTTCTATTCATATTTTTGAATTAACATGGCATTTATCATAGTGATGCCCATAACAGATCTCATTAGTTCTATAGGAGAAAACATAATTACCAAGCCATTAGTTGCAAACACAGAGCAACACACGCCCACACCGCCCCCCTTTTTCTGTCTAGAAGCAGATGCAAGATGGTTTCTGAGCTGTGCTTAAATCACATCTTTGCAGCTGTTCTTCCCACAGCCCCAAGAGACAAGGATTCCACTCTCACTGGCCAGTACTTCCAAGTTTTTTTTTCCCATTTATCTATCACGGCTGAATTATGTCCTTCCTACATTCTCTCCTTCTCTGCAAGACCCCAGCCTCTTTGTTATCTTTCAGACACTTCTGAAGGCCTCAATAATTTCGAAGTGGCAAGAATTTTCATTTCCTAAACAGGGTTAGAGCAGAGGGAATCTGAAGCCACAGATTTCATGGGGATCAACACAATGTATTCTTGAACTGCATGAACTGTAGACACCAAATTACTAAGAGTAACAGTTCATTTAATTTAACAGCTAACTGGATTTCGTTTGCTGCTACCAGAAGCTTATTTACAAAAGATAAGCTAAAAAAAGAGAATTGTAACACTGGTCAGATAAAACAAAGTCACAATCTTCAGCAACTGCACTAGAAAAAAGTGAGCTGCAATTTGGAGTGTATGGTGAACTTTGACAAGAAGCGAAAAAGACAAAGAAGCTACCTTGAACTTTGGCAGAAAAGCACAGAATTAGGCTTAACACATTGACACAGAACCAGATTTTGACAAGAAAAAGTTTTACGAGTCAGCATTTGTCAACCAATTCCTTTCCTTTGATAGCTATTTTAAAGTTACATATGGATATAGATATGTATTTATCACACATCAAGAACATGCCTAACTGTCCATCAGTTAGAATATATACAAAAATCTTCCCATAAAAGCAAAAAATATGGTTAAATAATGAAGTAATTGTATAGCCATTGCAGTGCATTTGGATTTCTGGAGACACAATGCTGCCAGCTATGTTGCTAGAATCAACAAAGATCACTTCCTTACAGACAAAACCTGAAGAAGTCAAAGTCTTACTCAGGAAGAGCATCAGATCCTGTTATTAGGAAAACGAACATGCAAGCACTACTTTCAATAGCAAACCAGCTTTTAAAAAACCAAAACTGGTGATGCCATATATGTAATACCTAGATACTAAATCCTGTAGGTTTATCTAGAAGTCTTAAGAACTCAGACAAGCCTGGAAACAAAGGATTAAATACAAATCCCTAATGACTGGAGAAACAGCTAGTGCTATTACAGGTTTAGGGTGTGGTGTTCCAGAAGAGCAAGACAGGTTAGAACCAGAGTCCCATAGGTGACCTTCCTCCATTACAACATTCATACACCCATCTGCAAGTCAGTAGCAGGGAGACTTTCAAATAAAACCCAGTGCCAGTTAATTCTCCGCCCATATGCACAGCTCTTGCTTATTAGTCAAATCCTGTTGTTCTTTGGGATCTGCTAGCCATTGTATGTTACAGTTCCTAGGGTATCTTTATGCTACTAAGATTACTGTCAGTGTTTCTGATCTGATAAAGTAAACTGGACTGGTAGTTAGGAATTAGGTAATTAACCCCAGCATCCTCTGGAGACACAATCAATAGGCAATCAACATGTCAAATCAATACTGTTGCATGAAAAAACAGAGGGTAGCTATTTTGCAAGCACCTACTGTTAAGAAAACTATTTCAAGACTACTTAAACTGTGATTGTTTTGCAAATATCTTCAGGAAGTCCTGTGTCTTTGCCAGAGGGATGATGTTTTAAATCTTTTAAAAAGGCATATATATTACAGTCACTGTATATTATTAATGTATTTCTAATAGCTGTCTACTTACAAAATAAAGAGTTTCAGATGCAATGACTTTCTGTCAGTACTGAGGGAATACTAGATTAATGATAATTGTTATCTCAAATTCCTGATGGGTCAAATCCAGCTTGAAGTCTTGATGTCAAGATTTGATGGTCTTCTAAAATGCACCACAATAATACAATATAACAATGGTCTTATGTTCCTCTGTGTCAGTATACCTGATGATGAACCCACAGTATGAATTGAACAATACGCAACAAGGCATCAATCACCAGCAGTTACAGGTCTGACTTTCATACCACAATAAACAGTGACAGCAGAATGCACAGCTGGGCAACAGAACATTTTTGAATCCTTCTGCAGGTGCTTTACACTGAGATCCATCCACATGAGCTCAAGCTATTTCAAAATCTGGATTTATGCTTGAAACCAACAAACTGGTTTCGTCAGTTACAGCAAGGGAGGTTTGCATGCTCCTTAAATCCATTTTCAAGAAAGCTTTGTATGTTCTGACCACTGCTTAAATTGTATTGTGTAATCCCATTAATAAATTTATTGAATCTCATAGGAAAGGTCGGGTTTGTCCCTGACATACTTGGTGGACAGTTCTTTGAGACCCCTCATGTTGTGGTATATATGGCCAGCATGTATTTGTCTTCACATTACTGGTTTAGACGACCACACCATCTTTCCAGTCTTCCTGTTGCTAAGGTTAGCAAGTAAGTCTTTCAGTCTTATACAGAGAAGTTCCCACATTCTAGCCCATTAGGCTTCCTCCCCACATCATCCCACTTGAATATGTATAACCGTAATACAGGGAGCATTCCAGGACATTGTACAGTGGCATAAAATCTTCCCAAATTAAACTGACAATTATTGCCTATATATCATCTGAGATCTGATTTCCGAAGCTACAATAGACTGCTCCTTGCAAACATCACCTGATCCAGCAAATTTGTCAAATTTTTGTCAAAACCTAAATTCCTTATTATAAGTCCACAACTTACCACAGACAGAATCTGCTACAGGTCCTCCAGCACGAAGTGCTGCATATTGCAATGTAATTTCATACTTTTTTATTCCAGTCCTTGAGATTATTCACTCACTTCAAAACAGTCCCCCAATGCTATTTCATACTGGATGTCTTCAAAATTTACATCAGCTACACTAATTTTTGCCAAAGTCAGTTATGAGAAGATTAAAAAGGTTTGGCCACAAAAGAAAACCTGAGGACTCCACTAATAACCTCCACTTCCACTTTATAGTATCTTCCATTTTAGCACAAGCCCTGTCTTCACCCTCTTAAATAACTTTCTACTTATCTTGAAATTCTTGTCCTACTGTGTGTCATCTCAGTGGCACCACATAAAACGTTTACTACAATATGGACAAGTATAAGTTACAGCATTGCTCCTAACAGCTAAATCTTACTCCTTCAGCAGATACAATTAGAAAGCACCACATGTGACTATTACTCATTAGGGTATCACCACAGGAACAAGCTCCTGTGACTTCTGAGGTGTGGTGGGTGATGTCCTGACTTGCTGAGATTATAATCATTTGCAGGCTGAGCGGAGCAGATGACCTGCCTTCACAGGGTCAGCCACAGTGAGATAGAAAAGCCATTAATGACCTGGACAGCAGATACTGTCCAAGCTAATGCTACACTTCCCACAATTCTGAATGTATCCAACAGCTCATGTTAAAATTAAAATGATCCTTAGGCAGGTTTAACAGCTTCCAGCCCAAATACTAAAGGCAAAGGATGGCCAAACAACTAATCTAAGATAGTTGCTAATAATGACAAAGATCTGAACCCAAAGAAATTACCTGGCACAGATTTCTTTCTATTTTCTTAAGGAAAAGACTACATAGTGTAAGCTGATACTCCTCTTGAAATCTTTTGTGATCTTTACACATATGCATAAGGCATAACAAGAGACTTCAACTGCAAACTAAAAATCTGACTTTCCAGACACAAATTATCTCCACAGGTCCTCCACAGAAGAAAGTGGCATTACATATGTTGTGTTTGTAATTAATGTACATAACAGCTATATAATATTTGCTGTACACATTGCCTTTTCCTTATCTGCTTTTTAACCCTCAGTCTCAGACCTTATAACTCTCCATGTGCTCCCAAGATTTGGAGTACTTACTCATCTGAGAACTCTTTACTGTAGCCCATGAGCTTTTATAGTCACTATGCTTACAAACGAATCTGCCCTTCTCTGACACATGCTACTCATGCACTATTTGTGCCCTGCACAATGTATTTATTTCATCCATGTGGTGCTCTCTCACTGTCCCTCCCTTCCATCCTAACACATGAATCTGAGCATGACTGAGACACTAAGGATGAGAGTTAAAAAATTCTACATAAGTGTACAGATGCAAGGTGATTTGGACAAACCCTGAAAAGATTAACAACACTCTTTTATAGGAGCAATCCTCTATTACCTCCAGAGCAAACAATGAAAACTGGGGACAGGCAGAAATTTGTCAGAGATCTCTATACCATTTCCTTATAAGGGGTAATTACTGTCATCCTGAACTTGGGACCACTGGTCCTCTTCAAAGACGGTCTGTCTTAACTACAGAATAGCCGGTGCCTCCAGTTCAGGCCATACTTGAGAGAAAAATGGGACTACAAGGAAGAAAATGGGTATAAAACGCATGAAGCTTTTCTTCTGAAATAGAGCAATACTATTCACATCCACTCTGTTTTGCCTAACTCGAATCCAGATTATGATTCCATAGTAGCTACCTGAGCTTTTCAGGAGATCGCAAGTAACAGCACATTGTTTCAGAAAGTGCGGTCAGACCTCTAAATGATTGCTTTGCAATATCAAAGATGAAATCATTCTTGAGCAAAAACACAGATACCGGCATTCCAGCTAATGCAGTACACTCAAAGAGAGCTCCAACTTGAGATTCATCACATGCCTTCAAAGTCATGCCTTTGCTACAGCTGACACAGAGGATTCACAGCATTTTTTTGCCCTCAGGAATGTGAGGTCATGGCGGGGAGAAGGGAAACAGAGCTTAAACTAGTGCTCCAAATAAAACACGTCTCAAGTATGACGTGCAAGATATTTTGCCTGTTGTCCCAATAAGCAATGAATTAATGGAGAAGGGAAGAGTTTGTTTTTAGATCCAAGGGTGTCCTCACAAGGGATGAAAATACTGACTTCAGATGTCTCTGAGGCAATGAATTCCCAAGCAATGCCAACAATCGCATTAGGATTTTACATGAAGCGCCCAGGATAACACTAAAGATTCTTAGGGGTTGGTACAGTGCTATGTGTTAGATTCAGGATGAGAATAATGTTGATAGCACGCAGATGTTCTAGTTGTTGCTAATCAATACTAACTCCAAATCAAGGACTTTTCCGTTTTCCATGCTCTGCCAGCAAGCAGGTTTACCAGAAGCTGGGAGGGACAATGGCCAAGAGAGCTGACGCAAACAGGTCAAAGGGATATTCCATACCACAGAACATCATGGTCAGTATATAAATGGTGAAAGTTGGCCAGGAGGGACTGATCACTTCTGGGGGCCAGGCTGAACATTGGTCAGCAGGTGGTGAGTGACTGTATTGTGCATCGCTTGTTTCTCTTGGATTTTATTCCCCTCTCCTTTTCATTACAATTACTATTTTTATTATCATTATCATTAGTAGCAATACTATATTTTAATTTACTTTGTGTCAATTATTAAATTGTTCTTATCTCAACCCATGAGTTTTACTTCTCAGTTTTTTTCTAGTTCTCCTCCCCACTGAAGGGGGGTGGTACAAGCAGATGAGCAGCTCCGTGGTACTGAGCTGTTACTGCAGGTCCTTATCCCTTTGTTTTGATTTAACCCCAGCTTGCAACTAAGATGGTACAAACATTAAGAACTTAGTCCACTTAAATAAGAACAACTAACGGAACTATTTTCAGTACGGGCAACAGCAGGCCCTCCCCAGAGATGGATGGAGTTCCCTGAGAGTATGGACTACAATAGTGGGATCCAGTATCTCAAGAAAAACACATCTGTCAGAAAAAGCATTGATGGTGTGAAACCAGAAGCCAAAACGGTTTTTAAAAGGCATGAACAATAAGGGTCATGCATAATCTATCCATCTTTCTGTCTGAATTACTCAAACCACAGCAGATGATATCTTTCATTTTCCTCTTTCATGGAATCAGGAATGTGATTGGGAACCTCTGGGTACTTCCTTTCCAAAACCAAAGCAAAATGACTTCAAAGTATGCCCAGACCTTTAAAGTAGCCTCAGAGATCTTTCTTCTAATTTCTCACCTTGAAGAAAATGTGATTGCTCTCAGAACTATGTCAGAACATAGGCCATGGCAGGCTAAACTCATGGCAGTCTGACATTTCAAGACCAAACTCAGTTAAATTTTCCAGACGTGAAAAGACAGTATAACGTAACTTTGCAGCATATGAACAGAGACAATCAGACATTGTAACTTCTGGCCTAAAATGCTGCTACGTATGTATCACTATGTCAAAGTATATAAAAGTTAAGTTCCAAACACATGTTTCTAATCACATTTGAATGAGAACTGCAGGACAGACTTCTACTTGAGCCAGCACCCAGCTGGCTGACAGATAAATGTTCTGTCTCTATGCCCAAAATAGCTCCTCTTCCTGCTATAAAGGACCTGTAATGCACTACCTCTTCTTGCTCTAGATACAGAAGAAAATTACATGTTTTAAGCAGTACTCTTGAGATCCCCAAGAAACAGGAAAAATTAGACAAGGGGACTACAGCATGGTAAAGTGGAACCCTCAGAGGCCACATGTCTTTACCAGGGCTTTTGATTTAACTCACAGAAGCATGTTAGGCTTTTTCTAAAGTGGGAAGTGAAGTAATTAAAACAGACAAAAATAAAGAAGAGAAGACAGAGAATAACTCTCAATGCATCATAAAAATGCTGAGAAGGTGAAACATGAACTAAGTGTCTAGGAAAACTAACAGTCTGGGTTTATTGCAACCTCCACACGGAGGAAAACTGGTGCACATAACTGAGTGAGTAAAGCATGACCCACCAAAAGGTGTGATGTGAAGAAACTGTTTCTCAGACAGGTGGCACTGAAAGAGTCCCCAGTGACTAAAGTTCACAGTGTTCTCATCAGTTAGATTGAGTCCCCCAAAAGGTAGATACAAGAATCAGCCTTTTCCTTTCACACCCAGTGACAAGCAATTGTGTAGTGGTCTCACAAAGTTAGATTAGATGTGAGCACCCATGCAGCCAGATCCTGTGCCTGAACTCACCTGGGCAGATTCTTTGCATGAAACTGAACTCTGACAACACACAAGAACACCAGGTCCTCTCCCATGTCCTCTGTATTCTGCATAATCTCACTAGGACATATTTACCAAAAATGCATGTTATTACTGCACATCAGCCAAGGAAAGTCTAATAAATAAACATGTTTTCAGCCAAGGCAAGAACTGATACTTTGCTAGGTGTTCAGCTTGCTACTTTCTTCTTTAGAAGTGGAAACTCTTTTCCCTCTCCCTCTTCTATCGTTTCCTCCTGCAAAAGCAAGCATCCATAACAAATATGTGAAGGTGTCAGAGGATCATCTCCAGTCCCTCTGAGACTCAGAGCTTGCAGCACATGCTCTTGGCATGTGGTCTGGCACAGGCTATAAAGTAAAACCTTCAATTCAGAGAACTTTTCTAGTTCCATTTCCAGTTACTTTCCAGAGACAATAAAAAAGAACATCCTAAAATCATCTATAGCTAGATAGGAGATATACCAGGTTCTCTCAGTAGAGTCAAGGATGCCTCTCTGACTTGGAGTAATCCCTCTCAGACAAGGACTGGCAAGAGGAATAAACCCAGCAAGCTGTACAGCACACAAAGTCTCTCATCACACCCCTCTACTACACTTTGCAAGGCCACAGGACTCCAGTACAGGCCGCCACAGAGAGCAGGGAGGCGAGTTGAGTGTGCAGAAGCCAATATAAGTTAATACTTGGAAGCTCTGACAACATAAAAATACAGCATCACTAAAAATCCACAGCCTCTCAAGTCTGACATTACCATGGATTTATATATTTTGAACACTTGAAAGACTGAACAGCTACTACATATGTAGAGGAAAATTTTTAACTTATCGAATTTGCATCTTTATTTTTGCAGACTAGGATGACATTCACAGGGTTTGATGCACATACTTGTCTAAGCACATCAGCCAGCTGAGTAAGGAGCCAATGATTGTGCCAATATTTACTGTAATTAACTATTAATGAAGGCGAGCTAATATCAGAGATGGCCATAAACATGTAAATTTTCATCACAGATATGAGAATTCCTAGTGCTGCTAAAGTGTCTGGTGCACATAATTTGGAAGAATGTATCCAAGTATGGGAACATACTGTATCCTGTGTAACTGGAGAAGTTGCCAAATATTGGTAATACATTTTTGAATACATGTACATACTGCTGAGTTTATGGAAAAGAACTGCTCACACTTAATGTGTCCCTTTACTTATGGTATCGGTTTTCCACCTTCAGAACCACTTTACAACAGATGTGCCATCAGCAACATTATTCCGCTCTTATTGTCTGAGAAATCAATTCAAAACTGAAAGCCCAAGTCCACTGTCAGACAGGAGCTCTTCAATATTTATCAAATACATAACCTATATCCAGATGCCGCATAACATGTGCTGGTCAGTGTGTACTTCTGAAGCCTATTAGGTCCAAGGTAGCGCTTTCCAAACAGGTCGTATAGTCACTCATAGCAGCAGACATGCCAGTTCTCAGAGTAAGCACTGTTATTGCTTTCATCAAGTTAGCACAGCAGAACTAAAGACACTTTCTACGTTAACCACAGATCTTCTCTTCCAAATGGCGATTTCTGTACTTGGGAGACCCAAAGAGGGATCCCAAATACTCCAACATCTAATTTTCAGTTCTAAAAGAGTCTGCACCTTGTTTTTCTTTACCTGTTTTAAATGCTCTGCTGCCTTGAACTCTTCATAAATCTTCATGTTGCCTGGACTCCTAGTTGTGATACCTGCTGCTCAGAGTGAAAATCGCCACTATATTGTCTCTAACAATGTCGAATCAACAAGAAAACTGGAGGTGCCTTAATAAGCTCAACATCCTCTTCTAAAATTCATGAAACTCTGCATCTTCGTATTTAGTATCCACCTGAGAGCAGTTTTCCAAAATATTCAGTGTCACTGACTACACAAGGACTGGTGTAGGGCTTTCATTTTGGCATGCAGTTACAGACAGCACCCCAAAAATATAAGGAGAGTGCAAACCTTTAAGGAAATGTGTTTTGATATGCTAAATATGTTCCTTTTTAAAAATTAAGACAATCATTATCAATAAAGTATTTTTTATGGACATTCATTCAATCTTTAAGTGGTTCAGGTGCTTTAGAAGAAAGTGATCATCAATTTATTGCCATGCAAAGTGAAGCACAGAAATTACCAGAAAAATGCCTAACACTATAAATCATACTTTCTTCTTTAGAAGTGAGCAAAAGCAACAGGAACAGAATTAATATGCTGCTCACCAATACTACCTTCAACATGGTGCAAGCTACAAGAAAGGGAGTGGTGGGGGGAAGAAAAAAAGTATTAGAAAGCAAGGTGGGGAAATAAAAAATAGCTATATGATCCATGTTAAATATTCTGAGACTGCTTCTGACTGTAACATAGGATTTATGGATCTAAACATAAAACAGAAGTTTGGATGGAAAGGTGAGCAACTTTTTGCTATTACAAACAGGTGAAAGAAGAGTAGAGTCTGTTTTCCTTTACTTACACAGACATTATAAGAATTTTATAACAGCAGTAGTAGCATATTTATGAAATCACCTGTATGAGCTGAGAGTGGTGAATGAGGCCGAGGAAGAGCTGGAGATTGACTACTGCCCATCAAACTCTTCCTGTTACTTGTTCTGCAGCTGTGGGCAAAAAAGAGAGGAAAGAAGACATTAGCATCAAAAATACAGTACATACCACAACATGGGTGTTTTGAGATTCTGCTACTGTGTTCCTTGACTTCCCAGTTTCCTATTAAAAAATCAGAGCTATTGTTGGTTTTGTAGGCATGTCCAGGAAGTCTACAGTCATACTAGATAACAGCAAATGCAACAGTTTCCAAAGAAAATGTACCAGGGATACTTTTCAGGCCTACATGTTTGTTGTTCTATGCAAAGACCAGCATTCCCCTGAAGAGTCATTAACAAAATGTTCTTCTCTGACTACAGCTTATTTCTCTGCCATACCCTTTTCACAGAATATAAAAATAAACAATATGAAACATGGTCTCAAGCTTACAATCATCAATGACTAAAGCTACTTCTGTTCCATGTTCCTTCTGTAGCCTGAAATCACATGGCAGAGAGCAAGATTGATAAATCTGAGAATGATAATTATAAATCTAATTATTGAGATAAATTTCACATCTGTGCCTTTTGTCAATGGAACAGATGATGCCTAAGAAGATTAATGCATTTTTTTACTCATACATTTTTCATCTGCAAAGCCACTAATTTCCCATATCACAAGATCATTAAAACGAGATAAAGAGTAAATTAACACATCTATTAAACTTAGGAAAGGAGGCACTTTTCTTAAATACATCATGCAGTTTTTATTTATTTGTTGGCAGATGTGTTTTTCTTTTTCCCCTTCTCTACCATAAAGAATATTATCACAAACATAAATCCTCAGCACTCCCAAACGTTCATGCTGAAGGAAAATATTATCCTGAAGTCAGAGACCTTAGCTGTGTATAAACTGAAGTGCATACGCTAATGTTTACAGCACTGCAATCAAATTTTTTCTGTAAAGGTTTAAAAAATCCTGAAACTACAAAAACCATTTCATTATCAAATTCAGATCACATTTGTAGATGTCTTCAAAGATGAACTTTGTAACCTTATGATCTCTATGCAACAGTCAGAAAGCAAGACTGATTAGTTTTTATGTGGTACAAGTTGAATAAAGTGCAAAAGAATAGATAGAGTTTAATAGCAAAAACAGTTAAGAAAAACAGATGCTAAAGTAATCCAAAGTAATACTGAAAACAAGGAAAATAAAGAAAGAGACAAAAAGTTGAGTACGAAAGCAATATATAAGATACCTACAATACTTTTTTAAGTCAAACATTAAGACCACTCTCCCTTTGGAATAGTTTCATGAAGCAGCAAGAGTTCCATTCCCAACTCTTTAATGGGTTAATGCAAAGTTCATTTGAACGTTGCACAAAGTCTTGCCATGTTACTTAATTATTTTATTCAATTCATTAATTAACCCATGAGTGTATCGTTACTGTAGACCCATGTAAGAAAAGAATGCACAAAATTATTCCAATATTTACATTTAGACTACTGGAAAAGTCATAACCCATTTAAGACATCCACTGTAGTTTTTAAGCCAAACAAACAGAACTTTTAAAATGTGAGATTATATACAGAATCTGTCTAATTAAGTTCTACTTTTTCAATCATGGAACTTGAGCAAATATTCCATATCCCATTACACAAAGTTGTATTGTTACCTCCATCTCTAAATTTTGTGCAGCTGAAGAGTCATATTGAATTCTGCTCTAACCTAAGAATGGTCCAGATTCATCCTTCTGGCTTCACGCAATGTCACAGCATTTTTACTAACAAGCCGGCCTTTATCTGCTACACTTGTTTTAAAAGCCTGAATAACTGTTCCTTTGCAATTATCCAGTCTAAAATTGAACCCAGGAGAAACTTGAAACTCATTAGATATTCATTAAAAGACATGCAGATTGCATCTACCCATGATGATGTGATGATATCACTACATCTGTGGTGCAAGTTGTGGTTGAGACCCCATTAGGTGACTTTAAAGCAGTTTTACATGGCTAAAGTTTGTGTTTTAAAAAACCACCACATCTCCTGTCACAAGAAGGAAATAAATACATTTTAAGCACATAAATTTTAGGTATCCTTCACAGACTTGGCTACAGGGATAATTCATTGCCCTTACTTATCATTTGCCCTTGCTCGTAGAAATTGAGACTTTTATCACTTTTACCAGAATTTCCTATGTAAATAATTTCTGGTATTCATTTTTACATTAATATTCAAACTTTACATTCTTCAGGTGAAGGTGCAATACCTTTCACAAACCATATCAAAGACACCCTATTCAACTTCTCTTCAATTTTTGGAGGGTGTGGATTTTTAAGAACTACTTCTGGGGAGTATGATGGTATAACCTTAAATTTAAAAATCTCAGATAATGAAAAACCTTTCCCCCAGTTGCCATTTAGGAAAAAAAAAAAAAATCTTTGCTATTTGCTCAGATGTGGTTGCAAGCTATATGGAGAATTTATCTTCTATCATGCTCAAACAAAATGTTCTACTGAGAAATACATAATAAAAGATAGACTACTATATTTGTCTTACCAGTAAGGTAAGACAACTCCCTGCATTAAAGGACAAATTCATCCAAGAGCTTTCACTGAAGGCTTTGTTTTTCAGTCGTGTTTCACAAAGATTTTGAAACAATGTTATCCATTCTGTGAAACACAATTCCGTCCCAAAAACACTGCTATTACAGAAGAGGCATTTTGTGGATGAAAAAAAATAAACTTCAGGGAACCCTTGAAAGACAATCTAAGCTGCCAGAACACCACAAATGGGAAGCAGGGTGGCTCTAAGGAAGTATCAAAGTATTACTTACTGAACTGTATTTAGCCTTAAAGCAGAAATTTTCCATATACAAAATAAAGAAGTTAAAACCATTCTGCAGGCAAAATTGGTTTTTTTTCTAGATCTCTGAACACATCAAGTAACTTTCCTCTTCTATTGTCTTCATAAAACTATTCTTCACCCATTCAAATCTGACAAGATAAACCAACTGATAAGAGGCAACCCTGAAATAAAGCCTCTTTGTCTGCAGGAGAGTTATAGCACTGCAGGAACACTCTACAGGAATTGTAACTTAGGGAAACATAAACCTTGGTAAACCACAGAGCGCTAGCCTCAAAACGCAATTCTGTAGCCTTGGATTTCATGTTGTGATCAGGTTGCATGCAAAGAAGAGATTAGCAAGCCAGGCAGCAAGTAAGATGCAGGGTTTAGAACACTGAAGAAAAAAAAAGAAAGAAAAACTTCTTTTATGAAGAAGAATAAGAGACCAGGGAGAACAAAGAACAAAAAAATCCAGTCAGGTTTAATAACTAAACTTTGGGGTGCACAGAAAACTTGAACAGAACAGAAAACTTAGAGTTGTTGCCCTTTGCTTTCTTCTCTGCCCCAGGAACATGTTCCCTGGATTTTATTTGTCCTGGATGACTACCTGTCTGAACTAGTTGACATTACACCGTATCAGCCGTGGACAAATGGCACTCCTTATTTTGGAATCCAATTCATTTTTTCCCATAATTCCCCCCCACCCCCCACCTTTCTCCAACAGATTCTGCCTTACATCCTACTCTCCATGACTTGACAATCTTGCCCACTCATACTTCTTCTCCCTACCCTGTCTTCTCACCATACCTCACTTCAGGGCAATTCTTCTTTCATCCCAGCTCCAGTATCAGGCCCATAACTCAGAGTCGCTTCTCCAGCTGCTACAGACAATCAATGTTTCCCATGAGAAGTACTAATGATAAACATGTAGAAGACACTACATGAATATTGCTTTGCTCTGAACTTCTTTTACAACAAAGGGTGAACAGCAGCTGCTGAAAGATGCAATCCAGTTGCATAAAGCTTGATTACTTACTTTGCTCCTTAAATAGCCACAATTCTTCCCATATCGGGCAAAAGATCTTTGGGCAGAAATGAGGGGAACTGCTAGACTGAAATCAGTCAAGCACAAGACACAAGTACTAGTACAGACATTTAAATAGAGCTACATTCCACAAGCTCTTGGAAACACTAAATAGAGTAAAAAGTTGAAGCAGAAATACAGCTTTTCTAGGACAGACAGTACTTCATCCAGAGCTGAAATATTAAATGCAGGTGTCCTGACAGAGTAATCAAGAAATGGCAAAAGCTGTGAGAGATATGCACTGAAATGGAAATTTCTTTCTCAGAATGAGGGCTAATAATGAGCAAATTACTGGTAGTGAAGGTTAATTGGTTTTATTTATAAAAAAAGTAGAGAAAGCAGGCTGTATTACCACTTGCCATGCTTTTCATGGGAAATACAGCATCTGCTTTAATAATTTCTAATTATTACTTTTCAACATTCTCAATTATTAATATTTATCCTTGTAATGAAGATGGATTTGGACTGGAAGCTATTATGACAGTTCACCACCTTTCACAGTCTAAGCTGAGCACACACTGTCTTCATTTTGGTATTAGTGTAATATATAGCAGTCGAGCTGAAGGTAAAGATGAAAAAAGGATTTCTGTCAGTCTAAGAGAGGCTGCAAACAAATGGCTTTATTTGCTAATACAAGCACAAATAAATCAAGTCATTGCCATACCCAGAAAGTAAAGCCTGGGTTTTTTGACGGTGGGATGATCTACTCAACACCTCGTCTACAGACATCTCACGGGATGTGCCTGTCTCAGAGGCGAAAAAGAGTTCTAACACAGGAGCTAGCAAGGCTCACTAATAGAACTTTAAACTAGCTTGGAAGGGGGAAATGGACATGACCAGCCAGTGATGAGCCATGGAATGCTGTGCCAAAACTTGAAGAAACAAGCACTAATGGGATCCCTCAAGGATCCTTCACCAGGTGTTGGCCACAAAGTACCACACCTGAAATGTTTCTACAGTGATGTACCCAGCATGAAGAACAAACACGAGGAGCTGAAAGATTCAGTCCCGTCACAGAGATCTGACATCAGTGGCATAAGTGAAACTCAGTGGGATGACACCTGTGACTGGAGTCCTGGAGCCCTGCTGGACAGTTACAGGCTCTATAGGAGGGATAGGCAGCACAGAAGAGGTGGAAGGGTGGCATTACATGTAATAGAAGGGTTAGAATGTGCTCAAAGTTGGCAGTGGCACAGCTGAGAGCCTCTGGGTAAGAATCACGGGGCCAACACATAATGAGGATGTCATTGTGGGAATCTGCTACAGACGTCCCAACCAGGACAATAAGATGAATTATTCTTTGAGGAACTAAGGGACAATTCCAAGTCAACTTCCCTGGTCCTTATAGGGGACTTCAGCTTCCCAGAAATCAACTGGGAGCATCACACACCAGGTACAACCTCGGCCAGAAGACTCCTAAAAAATCTGGATGACAACTTTACAAAACAGGTCCTAAGGGAGCTGACGCAGAGAGATGCCCTCCTTGGCCTGCTGTTTGTTCACAGAGCGGATCTTGTAAGCAAACTGGAGATTGGTGGCCATCTTGGCCACAGCAACCACAAAGGGATTGAGTTTAAAATCTCTGACAGGAAGAAAAGTGCCAGCAAAACCTCAATTCTGGACATGAGGAGAGCAGACTTCAGCCTGCTCATGGAATTAGGAAGGTCCCCTTGGAAAGTGTTTCTGCAGGTGCTGAGGTCCCTCAGCATTGGTCACTTTTCAAGCATTAGTGCCCAAGGGCACAAGCAATGCTAAATGTCAAAAATCAAGCAGGTGAGGCGGAAGGCTGGCTTGGTTGAACAGGGATCTTCTCTTGGAAATAAGGTGAAAAAGTAAGGTGTATGCCCAGTGGAAAGGTCAAGTGATGTGGGAGGAATACAGAGATTCTGCTTGACACTGCAGGGAGAAAATTAGTGCTGCCAAAGCTCATCTGGCATTGAAGCTGGCCAGAAATGTGGGGGACAATAAAAAGAGTTCTTTTAAATACATTAATGGTCACTGGCACTATAGAAATATTACCAGCCCGTTACAGGATGAGGATGGTCGCCTCACAAACAGGGACAGAGACAAGGCAGAGGTGTTTAACACTTTGCCTCTGTCCTCAACACAAATGATGGACCAGGGAGTCTCAGTGCCCTGAGCTGGAGGACCATGACTTCAAAAATTATCAACTCACAGATGACCCTGAAACTGTGCAGGATCTGCTGCTCCAGCTCGATGCCTACAAATCTATGGGGCCTGATGGGATTCATCCACAAATCCTCCAAGAGCTGCTGATGTCATTGCAAAACCTCTCTTGATGATTTTTGAGCAGTCTTGGGAATCCAGAGAGATCCCAGCTGACTGGGAGCTGGCAAACACTGTCCTGATTTTCAAGAAGCACATGAAGGATGACCACAGAAACTACAGGCCTTTTAGTATCATTTCAGTACCCAGCAGAATCATAGAAAAGATTATTCTGGGAGGTATTGAAAAATACCTGAAAGATAATGCAATCACTGGTCACAGCCAGTACGGCTTCATGAGAAGAAAGTCCGGCTTATCAAACCTGATTTCCTTTATGACAAGGTAACCCAGCCAGTTCATCAAGGGAACCCAGCTGATGTAATCTTTTTGGATTTCAGTGAAGCTTTTGACACTGTCTCTCACAGGATTCTTTTGGACAAAATGCCCAGCTCACAGCTGGATAACGACATCATCTGGTGGGTGAGCAACTGGCTCACGGCTCGAGCACAGAGGGTAATAGTGAATGGGGTAACATCAAACTGGGGACCTGTCACTAGTGGCGTTCCACAGGGCCCCATCTTGTGCTCTTCAACATCTTCATAAATGACTTAACACAGGATTGGAAGGGATACTAAGGAAGTTTGCAGATGACACAAAACTGGGAGGAGCTGTTGACTCCCTCAAATGCAGAGAGATCTCGACAAATCAGGGGACTGGGCAATCATCAACCATATGAAGTTCAACAAGCAAAAGGGTCGGATTCTGCACCTGGGATGGGGCAACCCTGGATCTACGTAGAGACTGGAGAATGAGATGTTGGAAAGCAGTGCTGCAGAAAGGGACCTGAGGGTCCTGGTTGAGGGCAAGTTGACTATGAGTCAGCAGTGCTGCTGAGTGACAGCCACAAGGGCCAACCACGTCCTGGGGGGCATCAGGCAAAGCATCACCAGCCAGTTGCAAGAGGGGATTGTCCCGCTCTGCTCTGCACTGGTGTGGCCTCACCTTGAATATTGGGTGCAGTTCTGGGCACCACAATGTAAGAAAGATACTAAGCTCTTGTAGAGTATGCAAAGTAGGGCAACAAAGATGGAGGCCTTGAGGGAAGCCATATGAGGAGCAGCTGAGGCCACTTGGTCTGTTCAGTCTGGAGGAGACTGAGGGGAGACCTCATTGCAGTCCACAACTTGTGAGCTGTCAACAAACCCTTGTGAAAAGGAGGGGCAGGCACTGATCTCTTCTCTGTGGTGACCAGTGATAGGACTGAAGGAATGGCTTTGTTAGGCAAGGTTTAAGTTGGATATTAGGAAAACACTCCTCATCCAGAGAGTAGTTGGGCACTGGAATGGGCTACCGAGAGAGCTGGTCACAGCACCAAGCATGACAGAGTTCAAGAAGTGTTTGGACAATACTCTCAGGCACATGGTGTGACTCTTGTATATGGTCCTGTGCAGGGCTAAGAGTTGACTCAATGATCCTTGTGGGTCCCCTCCAACTCAGCATATTCTGTGATTCTATGTAGACACAAGAGACTAGTAATGCAAGACCAGCCATCACATAATGCTCTAGAGATAGGAAAGGTGGTTATAACTTCTCTGGTGTTAAAACTGCATAGCTGAAAACTACCTCAGCAGGAACATGCTGTCCGTAGCAAGACTTGAGATGTGCCTACTCTGTTTATACAGGAAAGTCAAATTTAACTTATATTTCAGTTACATTTAACTTGTTATGAAGCTATCTAAGCTACGCCTTCACAGTTATTCTCTTCAACAACAACAACACTGGAGAGTTGACACAGTACATAGCACTTAAAAATATTGAAACATTTAAATGGAATTTAGCTTGGCTAGGTTTGACTTTTTGGTTGCTTTTTTGTTGCTTTTAAAAGAGCCTTTTGCATTAAAAAGCAGTTCAGTGAGTACTTCCAAGCTCTTCAGAATCCAGACGAGTTCTGTGAGATGTTAACTGGAACTAATGCAAGAACCAGCTGCCGTGAAGAGATGACACACACTGATACAGCAGCAGCTCCCTCATCAAAATCAGCCTTTAAGATTGTATTCGATGAAACATCTCAAGACCTAGAAAGTCAAAGTCAGACACAGCCTGCAGTTGACACCAGCACATGCCTAGACTGCTTTATGGAAGAAAACAAATTGTGCAAGAATGTGAACACTGAATACTGTGGAGTTAGGGTTACATGCAGAGAATCAGAGTCAATCCAGTGGTAATCACTGCTACCCTGGTCCAACTTACAGCTAAGAAAGACTGAAGAGTAAGGAAGCAAAGGTTTACAATTTTGAGAGATATTTCCTAGTCTGAAGTAGCTAAATTTTTAACGTGCTACAATCATTGAGAGAAATGTGCAAACCATTTGAAAGCAAATAAAATATACCATGAGTAACAACCATAATTTTCATTTCATTCTTTTAAAGGCTCTCAGTATTTCACACTTATATCCATTTACTATCATTCTAGGAGTATTTTCTGATATATTTGTACTAGGCTATATGTCTGCATATACACTCTCCAGATCTGCTACATGTATATAGATGGGTATATAAGCATATACATGTTAACCTTCCTATTTACATGCATAAAGCACATATACATTTATATAAAGACATATCTAAAATCCTACACTTACAACACCACACAGAGCACCAAACATTCTACTTATTATATATCTTGCTCTCTGTGACAAGTTATTCTACATTAGTCTGTAACAAATAGGAAAAATACAGTATTAGGATGTAAATTTTACATGTTGTAATGCAGGGATTCAGATTTCCCTCTTTCGTATTTAAGGTTTAGACAACTTAGGTAAGGCTAGCTTTTTCTGAAGAAATATCAAAATACAATACACATGACACACCAAGATGAAGAATGCAGCCGCTGGCAGCCCTCATTTGGTGGTTTGTCACAAATCTTTGCAACACTACGGCAAGAGTATCATGGGCAGTAAGCTACGGGTCCTCTCTAGGTACGCAAGAATATGCATCCAACACCCTTCTCCCTATTAACACCAACTACCACCATGACATCAGAACATCACCTTTTCTCAACTATACAAAAGAAGAGAGACCTCAGTTTTTTTCTTTGTATTTCTAAAAAAAAAAAAAGAAATCTACAGTGAAAATAAAAAAGTGCAATCAACTGGATGCATAATCACCTTCTCCATGGACTATCTAAAGGATTCAAATGCATGCGAGACAGCAACGCTGCAAAGACAGCCACCAGGAAAAATCAGAACATTGCAAAAATATCTGCTAAATCTCAAATGGTCTGACCTGAGGAAGAGCGTCTTTACAACACCTTCTTACACTGTAGAAGGCCTCTCAATCTCCACCACTTCAGAATATTACAACACAAATAAAATGATCCTTCATTATGCCTTCTTAACTGAACTTGCTAGTTAGATGTGTTCAGGGTATTCAACTTCGCTGATTATGCTCACTTTTACTGTAAGCAAGTTCAATCCGTAATTTTTCTTTTTCTCACACAAGAGAAAAATCAGTAGTTACAAGATATCAGAATTTCTTCTACAGAATTAAGATAGTGTAATTCTATCTGTCCTTATTCTTCATAAAACACACAATTCACTTTTAACTTACATAATTAAATATCTCTACAGTAACAAAAAAGAGTTCTAAGCTAACTACTAACTCCATATTTGTACAATATTCATAAGATAGCTGCACACAAGTTGAGTCTGTAATACAAAGTGAGCAGGCAGAGGAGTGCAAAGAGAATGCTCAGGATCATAAACCACCCCACTGTGCGATTCTGCTAATTATACACAAAACCATGGTTTTGCGTCTTCACATCATACCTTGGGAATATGACAATGGGATCATTTAAATGCCACCACTTCTTGAATTTATGTTTTGTGTTCTGAGAAGGGAGATAGATGAAGTTATTAGGTGAACAGTACATTCACTATCATACTGAGATATTTAACTAAATTCCTTGACACACAAATACTATTCATTCAAAACAGAAAGGTAATTAAGAAGCCAGAACCAGAAGTAGAGGAGAAATATTCAGTGCTGGCTTAAATAACTGCTAAGTTTGATTATCTGTATGCTACATAATTCAGGACATGCAAAAAAAAAAGGGCAGAAATGCCTAAAGGGAAAAAAACCATAATAATAATTATCAGGAACCACTGTGATGGGTTTATAATATTTAACAAGCGTTATCTTAAAAAAAAAGGTGTCATATATCACAAAGCATCACTAATTTAGAGGTGTTAACCAAAGGAAGTCATGCCTTGACTGGAATAGTAGACAACCCTGCAGAAACTATTTGCATTAGACAGGAAATACCCTATTTACCAGAGGGCACGCCTACCCAGACTACAGACAGGAGTTTCACAAAAGAGGTCTCCATGTGCTTCTGGCTGTTCCCTGCAGTTTCACATTAACCTGTATCACCCCAGATTTTTACTCCAGACTAGAACCTGCTGGTGCATCTCTTGGGCTAAGGATGCAGCCAGACATTTCCTACCAAGACGCAGTGGCCCGGCTAGGGGCAGGATGTTTCTCACTCTGCACCACTGCTGGTTGTTAACAGCTTGGGTGAAACCAGGGAGCAGATGGAGGTGAATCAGGATGATGGATACCATTACCTCTGGAGCCTCCATTCCACCTCAGGCTGCAGTGCTGTCTGCCAGGCCACTGTCACAGGTAATGCCTGCCACTGGCTCTGTCCCCAGTTTGCGAGTTAGGCTGGTGCCCTCACCCTCTCACTGCTGCTCACAACACAAACAGGTCAAACTTAAAACAGTAGGTAGATGAGGGATCTCCTCCTCACTTTTCCATCCCCAGCTGATGGGGAACAACAGCGCTTTCCACACTTACACTGAACAGAGAAGTCAATCTACCGGCAACTTTTACCCAGTCAGGACCTTCAAAAAACCCCAAATGAAACCAATAAACAAACGTGTCCTGTTCCAGCCATATTTTCTTCGAACATCATCCATTCAGATTCAAGGACTAACCACAGCCAAGTCCCCAGGCCACTTCAGTACTCAAAGGAGCCAAGCACACATCCTGAGTTTTTGTAATTCTGGTTGAAACAGAGGCCAGCAGAGTTCAGAATTTAGATAAAACCTGGGAGTGTCTTCAAACTACTGACTGAAGACCTGTTTATCCAGTTACCTACCACAGTGAAACCCTGTCACCTTCTGCCCAGCTTTCTCATTCTGTTTTCCACTTCGACCTACCTCCTCTTGGGTTTCTTTGTTTCTTCCTTGCTGGTGGCTTTCCCAAGCACTACAGCTCTGAGCACCACTGTTCATAACTTAGCATGTATCTAGGAATCAGTGGGCCAAGATAAGCCAGACAGACCTCTTCATAGCACTGAACACGTTTCCCAAATAGCATGGAGAGTAGCTTCTCTTGGCTAAAAGTTGTGTGCATGGTGACAAGTCTCAACAGGTTAAAGTCTGCTCAGTTTTGAAATTACCACTTAACTACATTCAGTCAGCCTAGGAGGTCTGCTTCCTCAGCAGATGTGTAGGGGACACCTCAGAAGTGACCGGTTTGCACACACCAGAAAAACTTATGTTGCCAAGACTACTTTCACATAAAAAGAATCAGAAGCCTACTAAAACGAAAGTCTACACAGTACCCTTTATCATATGAAACACTGTCTGCTTTGCATTGCACTCCAGAGACTCACCCCAGGACAAAAGCCACTAAAAGACAAGGTCCTAGAAATACTTTTTCCTACATTATTTCACAGTGTTTTCAGGATGGTTTTGAACTTCTTTTTCTTTTCCACTCACCTGCCCAATTATTTTTTACTAATAATCTTGAAGTGGTACAACTAAATTAAATCACATCCTAAAATTCAAGGATAGCAAATTAGGAGCTTCTTGAAGTAGATAGGTTTCACGGGGTTTCACTTTCTAATCCAGTAGTTCTCTTCTGGTTTAATCCCTAAAATAATTTATATTTACAACTGACTCCTTCCTCCTGAGGGAGTCCAGAGAGAATAAGAATGCTTCTTTCCTCCCTAGATGAATCTTGTAGCTCTCAAAATTAAGAAGGTGCACATGGTGGATTAAGTGTATTGTCTTTAAACCTTCAGCAAATACTTCCAAAGACTTCAGGGATGAAGAGGTGAAATGCACCTGACTGAAGGAAAACTATACAGCAGATCAAATCCAGTAGGAAAAGAGTCTGAATTCCTTCACTCTCCTTGCACAGGATTCCCACTTTGGCAGGCAGAAAAACAAAGGAGGGAAAAGCACTTAAGGAGGACAGTCTCCAACAGGTACACTCTTCCCAGTAAGAGAATAAAGTTATTATTTAACCTTTTGAGGACCAGAAGTGAGGATACATATCCACATATTAGACAGCATTACACTGATGAAGCACAGTTGCCTACTCAGCATTTGACACATAAGGGAAATGAGTTTCATCCCTTCTACTGCAATTCAGCATTATTTGCCGAGTTTATCTTCTTTCTTCATACATATATAAGAGTTCCCAAAATTTTGCAATAAATGCATAATTTTAAACAATGCAACCTAAGTTTGCATCTTTTCTTTAAAGAAATCAACACAAGTAACAGGAAAAATGGTCCTATTCCTTTTCACTTCTTAGGTTTTAAAAAAGGCAAGGGGCAATATTATACAACTAATGCATCACACTTACTATACAGGCAATAAACATTTTGCAATTAATATTCTGTACTGTCTTTTGTTTGTACATAATTAGTCAGTAATGCATAAGAGGTTAATACACCGGAGCTCAGGAAATAAAGAAAAAAACATATAAAAATACAAAACACTATTTAGGACAAAATATGGATGTTTGAAAACCATGCCCTTTACTGGCTACAAGACTGAATACGAACAATTAAGTGGAAGGCATTCAACCTGAAAATGACGCCTGTTCCCACAAGACCTCTGGCGGCACCATCAGTGTCCTACATTTGAGCATGCACACATTGACTGTAGCTCAGAAATTCAGTTTGCAAACAAAAGGCTCCCCTCTCTTTACTGAGATCCACATTCTCCATCCCTTCCCCTGACAGCTGACCAAAAGTTTTTTAATTAAATCATAATTAGAGCATCTAAAAGCATTATTTTCCCAGGGGAAGGTAAAAAAACCACACAACATTCACTGAGGCCATTCAGCTATTGGTGTCTGCCGAGCCTGCTGCAGAGGGCATCAATTAATGCCAGCTTTGGTGGCTTTCATGAAGGGGCTGTTTGTTCCGTAGGAACCAGACGTCTGCAAAGTTATGCTAAAATGTAAGCAGCCAAACACTCCACTGTCATATGTTAAGACTCCACTACATATATAGCTGCAGCCAGCAGGGTGGCATTCCCCAGCCATATGAAGTTATAACAAATTAAGAGTCTATTTGCCCTTGTAGTTCCCAAACACAGCTATATCCCTTGAACAGGAAAACAACAGATAACCAATATAAAAACGGATATGTCTGATCTAGGTTTTTTCCCCAGATTAAAACTAAGCTTATGTAACAGACAAAACTGTTGTATTATTTTTTTATTTAACGAAGCTTCATGAGAAATTTAACAGAAAAAAAATAAAGTATGCACTGGCACACAGATGACACCATTTACAAAACCACATTGATCTTTTCTTCTCCCCAAGAATTTTTATTAAATATACAGCATCTACAAGAGTTAGCTGTGTTTCTAAACTGGTATAGCTACAAGGGCATATTCTCCCTTCTACTAATGTAGAAAGTTACATCATAGCATAAGCCTTTTACTGGTTCAGATTTTCCCAGAAGGAAACAAAAATCAACCATGAGAAGACAAGTTGTCTTTTTCAACTGCGATTGTGTAGTAACAAAGCTGTGTTAGCAAAATTAACTGGCTACCTACAGCTCAAATTATTATCCCTGTATAAAACACAGCATGTAGACTACGTCTGGGAGCAAACTTCAGCTCCACATGGCACTACACCTATTGAGGAAGGCAACCTATTACACATGCAGATCATCACACTGCTTTGCTGCAAAGTCACTGCGAGGTAATTGGAAACCTCTGAATAATCTCTGGTGAAGCAATTCAAACATCTCCAGGCATAGTCATCAGTAGGGATGACAACACAAGGCCTTTGACATCCACTCTATTTAGTGGGGTTTTTTTGGTAATGATTAATCATCAAGCACCACACAAGGCAGGAAAATCAGATGACTTCTGTGTTTGAGTTTGCTGAAGCTGACAGACCCACACTACATATACACGCACATTTATAGTATTAAAAAAGTTTCAGTGGCATATGTTTCAAGTGACTAGATTACTCAGTGAGGTCAGAAACAAATTATCTAGGCCACTGCAAACAAAGTACTGATAAAGCATTCATGTTATGTCATCAAATGTTCCCTTCCTTTTGACATGTTATGCCACTTTAATAATTCAACTATTCAAGTCGCTGAATCACAAATACTGTACAACTTCAGAATTCCATAAGACTATCTAACACAGCTTTTCTGGAGATCAAAACACGATAATGCTGGGTTGCGATCTTTCCTACAGGCCTGAGAAGAGATGATGCATTATTCTGGGAAGGGGGAATCCCTCTTCTCTGCAGTGGTATACTCCAAGCTCGGCTGGTGAACCAGTACAATTAAAAGACAATAGGACTTTAAATGTATCCACATGGTTATGCCTAGTGAAAACGTGGTGAGTGAAACTGGAAAATCAGAAGCACCATCCTAAAAGAAAGAAAGAAAAAAAACAACCAAAAACACACACACAAAAAAAACCAACCAAAAAAACCCCCACACCGGTATACATTCAATACTACAAGTCTCAAGCAGGGCTTTAATGAAGTGAAATGTACCTACAAGAATGAATCTGGTCCACAAATTCATAGTATGTCTTTACCAAGAGTCACGTAAGATTGATTTCTCATTTATAGATCTCCTGACCACTTCAGTGGTCAATAACACCTTATTTTCTCATGAAAATCCAACAACACAGAAACAAGGCCAAAAGAAAATTTAAAATTAACTTTTATACCTACTATACTTTCTATACTAGACCTAAATCTATTCATCAATACAGTATCCCACAAGAATATTGAGAAAAGGCTAAACACAGAGTATACAAGCAATTTATGAAAACAAATTTTGCATACGCTTTGCCCCATAAAGACACCCATACCAGGAAAGGACTATTTTACCACCAATGTACTGATTGCTCACAAATAGAAGTAGGTCACAGACGATTCATGAAAGCAAATGCCAGTGACTCAGTGTAGAAGGAAGAAGAAAAGAAAGAAAATGAAGCAAGGATATGATTTATAGTATGTAAATAGCTATGAGCTAATAGTCTGAATAGGAACAAGTTTACAACAAAGATTTGTTTAATTCACCCTAGTGTGTCAAGAATGAAGTATCACATAAAATGACAAATAAAGAGACATCCACTACAGACACAAAAAAGCAAGCAGTGGTATTTATAATTAACATTGTAATTTTGAACACAGTTAACTTACTGTCCACAGCCAGTACAGCCTACAACCCCTGTGACCCAAGAGCAGCAAAAGCTTTAGGTGCCAAATCCAGCAGTGCTATTGGCAGTAACAAGAACAACCTGGGATGCAACAGGAAATATTGCTTGTCAAACTACATAGCACATGAACTTAATATTTATTTTAAAACTTAAGTGTTTAAACAATATCTGCTCCTATACAAGCAGCACTGAAGGCAAACTAAAGGAGAGGAAACTAAAGTGAGTGTGTTGTCAAACATTAAATGTGTTAATACAGTACTTGCAGTTAGTTTGAGCAAGTTTCCCCGTTCCCTCAACTATGTCTTTAAGTACCACTATATCACATCCCATTCCACAAATCCTCTAAGACATATTACTATGCTAGCAAGTAACTCTTAGACGGACAAGGTAAAACTAAACTTTTCACAGTTTTCTGTAAGCTGTACTGCCACAAGCTTAGTGTCATCATTACTATTCTGAGATTCACATCAGTGATTCCACCACAGAAAGCCGTCTTGCAGGTTACCTATCATCTTAAGCAGCATGGATGAAAAAAACAAAGTTGAATCACACTTTAGGATCAACTCAGTAGTTTTCACAGACAAATACTCTGTTGCACAGAAAATGTACTTTGGCATAATTTCCACACACTGTCCATTGGACATAGTGGAGACAGGTTCAAGTAGAACTACAGCACAGTATTCTGTGATCTTCTAACCCTCACAGTAGTAAGAAAGAACATGCTGAGAGAGTTTGAACACTAATTCTTCATCTCCCATTTTTTGACAAAAAAAAAAAATCCCTCTAACTGGTTCAGTGGTTTAATCAAACATTAGATTTTCTATTAACATAGGCTCTAGCTCAGCTTTTCATATAATAATTACAAACTATCTCAAACAGACTAAATTCAGCTTGAAAGCCAAATGTAGGCAGACATCTGAAAAACAAATTAATGTCCACCAAAGCCACTTCCCCAAATGTCTTACATATAAAAGAATAGAGACACTTGTTTGGTTTTATCCTTTCTTCAAATCCTAACTGTAAAAACTACCACTTTGAAATTAAATGATAAAACATTCATATCAATGTTAACATAGTCACATGCTTTTTAACAATCTCCCTTCTATAAATCCATAACTAAACATTAAATAAAAATGATTTTTCAGTCTTTCAAAACCTTGAGAAAGTCTGTGCAGGTAATGGTAGCATACAGTTTAGGAGGGCTGGACAACTAGATTGATCTACATATGGGTGTGTGACCAATTAAAAAGTGACTGATTGTTTTCTCAACCTAGCTTAAATTGATTACATAGTTCTGACTTGTTTTTATGTGAATATATAATCCCTTGCCTCACTGTGACTAGCATGAATCTAGCTGGTACAGGAAAAACACTGAAATATTAAAAAAAACCAACCTATAAAAAAACCAAACCCAAGATTCTAACTGGCATACAACGATTTGGTGAAACAGAAATGCAATCTGATCATCTCTTCCTTCTAAAGTGTTTCATTAGGTTCCAAATTCTTTTTTCTTCATATTTTTCAGACAAATAGCGTAACTCCCTCTCAGTTTTTATTTATTGGCCATTTCTTCAGTAAAGAAATGCAAACGGGAGTAGCACCTTCCCATCTATCTAGCATAAGATAGTTACAGTATCATTCTGCTAAAATCCCAAGAGTCTCTGAAAGTCTGAAGCTGGACTGAACATTACATTATTGATACTCATATTTGAGGTTAGTTTAGCAGATAGAGACTGAAGCATTTCCCACTCAGAGCTCCAAAACCAAGTTATGTTAATAATTCCAGAAAATAACATTCTGCTTTTAAGTTCTGAATACTCAGTATGTTATGCTAGATGTATTTTTGAAACAGATAATGTAGTCACTCTCTCCAAAGGGCAAATTCTGATCTACCTATTCACTAATGTCTCCCATCACACTTTTTCACAAGAAGTAAAAATCATGTCATTCATCAGTGTGGGAAACAGGCATCATGCTGCAACGTGATACAAAGCTACACGTCATATCCTTTACAAGTCTAGCCTCAATAGTCCAGATGCCTCTAGCAATACCACCTCACGCAGCAATTTTTTCACATCTTGGGCTATGAGGCTAACTAGCTGCTACAGGAAATGATGATCATCTCCAAGTCAGAGCTAAGCACACACCCCAGTATGGTGCTGCAGGGCACAGTGCTGTTTTGCAGATGAATCTTGGCTGCCAACCATATGAGATCATCAGAGATCACTGCTTTTAGTAAGCATAAGGGTAGTCAAGCACACACTTGTGAAAAAACTTACTTAACATTCAGAGACCCAAATCAACTGAATATATTTTCTTCAGTCCTAGGTTGCTCTTCAATATCTCAACAAGCTAACTGAAGAAAAAGCTTAATCACTTTGACAGCAAATTTGGGTTAAGCAGACCCCTGGTCACCTTAAGCATTTTTCCACCAATTTATTTAAAATCAACATGTCTTTTGACACAATCAAGCTCCTGAAAACGTCCCAAACTAACAGAAATAAGTCTGTTACATATTATGTATATACAATTCATCATTCAAGAGAACTTACCATCACTGACAAGAAAGTGAAAGGAGGATGATTTGAAATTAAATTTAGCAATACATAACTACCTGGTTTAACAAATCAAATTTTATCAAATCACAGGCCAAATATAAAAAGTAGGTAAATTCAGAAGGTTATCACCATTGAGTATGCAAAGAGAAGCACAGAAGTTCACTCTACTTGTTGAGGCAAACAGGTGGCCACAGTAAACATCAGAAGTCAGATATTCAAGGAACTAAATCATACCCTCAGAAGAGACATACAAATATCTTAAATTTTAAAAATACTCATTATATTATATATATTATATGTTATATATGTAATATATATAAAATAATATATATATAATTACTTGTTATTCTATAGTCATTTTATAAATTCAGTATGCTGGGAAAAGGGAAGGAAGAAATAATCATCAAGCCATAACCTTAGAAACTGCTTTCTTAGAGTGTTACAGAAAGGTACAGGGTACCTTCCAGCTTAGTTCAAACAAATCAAATCAACTGAAATTAATCCTACATTAGAAATTAGACACTTGCTTAAAAACCTTGGTAATCACTAAACTCACCAAGTACATTAACACCATTGCACATTTTCTATTCCAAAATTAAAATGCAGCAAATCTGTGAAAAAAATAACTGGTAGCTTCGTTTTCTACATATAATGACTGGATCTCTTTGTTCTTGAACACTGTACAATGATTTCAGACTATAGCCTTCCTCCTTTAGGCTGCAATGAAGTGCATTTGCAGAAACTCTGAAAAAATGTAGAAGTCAGCTTTATCCCAAGACTTCTAAAAGTCTTTTGACAGTAGATCTGTCGTAACTGAGGAAATCCCTCATTTTCTACTTTCAAGAACAAAATCACTTGGTCCATGATGCAGAAGAGTCCAATGGAGAGAAGCAGTATTACTTCTTATATATGCAGCCGTGCTATGAGTCCTCATTGTTCTCCATGTCATATGAGCACAACAAATGACAGGCTCCACTCAAAAGAGCTTACACAAGCCCAAAAACCCAGGCTCAACACACAGACAAGACAAACATCTCCAGCAGGTTATAAGAGGGTGTGGATGAGGCAAGGTGACAGAATAGGGTGTGCTACACTTTTTGGCCATCAGGAAGAGTAATCACCTCACGACTCATCTGGCCCATTAGCCCATCAGCTAATTAAAGGTTTCTACTTGCATCACAGCAGAAGGATTCCTGAAGAATCGATGTTCATAAAGGAGAAAACCACCATTTCTGTAGCCTTCCTTTTTTATTTGGAAAATGCCTTATGTCTTGTGAACATCACAGTCAGAGGGTTGAAGAAAAAGGAAAAAACGGGACACTGGTCAAAAAACTACTTCAGCTTCCTCCTAGTAGTAGCCAAGTCACAAAGCCAGGAACAAATTCACCCTCACATCCTTTGTTCTCTAAGTTTTTTATGAGGCAACAGAAGCCCTCACTTTTGACAGGACTTAAAAGAATATATTGCCCAATAAAGGTAATGTTAGTAGATTAATGGGAGTTATCATAAAAAAAAGACAATTAAAAAGCAAATGCCTTAAAAAAATCTGATACTGCTCACAATTTATCCTAAGAACACGAAGCACCAAATTCCTTTCAAATCATATTACAATGAATTGTCTTTTAACTACTTGAACTTTAAGTGAAGTCCTGTATTGGCTTGTCTTCACTTATCTTGAATAGATGTATTAATAATATTTGCTGCCTTTGTCCCCAAGCTGATTATCAGCAAATGAAGTCACTCACTCATGGTTTATGACTTAAGTTTACAGAATCTTGATGTCTATCAGAAAAGTGGTTTTATAAAATAATACAAAGTTTGCAGAAAAAAATTCTGTATTTTTAACAGTACAAACTGTTCAGTAAAAATATCTGTAAACATATATGAAAACTAGAATGAGAACTGTGTCTCCATCCTTGCTTTTGGATGTGCAGCATTTTGTACATTGCTACTGTGACTTCGAAGAGGCCACTGTGTAAGGCAGAACTCCAAGCCAGTTCTCAGACTCTAATCCTTTCTCTACCATTAAAAATGCCTGTAACTATAAAGTGGGGTTTTTCCATAAAACTGGAAAATTACACTGACTTTCATAATTCTGTATTTTCTGTTACATGCATGTTTAATATGTATATTTATTTATATTAGATAAACAACACCTTTGTGTAAAAAAAAAAAAGTGTTTAAATTGTAACTTCAAATAATCTGAAACCTGGCAGATATTCTAATATTCAACATGCATATGGTACCCCCATACTAAAACAATACTCAGCAACAAGTCATTTCGTTAGGGTGCCAGATTTCTAATTTTGCACTCGGTGTTCCTGACATATAGCATGATCTAGTACCTGGACTCTGATTGTACTACATCTGTTTTACTTCATTCCTGTACTTTTTTTTTTTAATTATCTAATTTACCTATAAGATGACACCTGGGAACAGCTCTACAGATTATTTCGTAAGAGCCTCCATGAATAAGACCAATGGGGCACTTTTGCCTCCCACTGCACTACAGTCTTCCAACAAAACCTCAGCAGGACACATTCCTTCATACAATTCCCACACACTTCCATCTTTTCAGACAGTCCATTCCACCTAAGAGAGAGCACACAACTTCCTCCCACCAAGACTTTATACACATCCAGCACTCCCACAGGGACCTGGGCCAAGCACTCTCACAAGAAACAGAACCCAGGCTGTGCTGTCAGCCCGTCCGGCAACTTCCTAGGGCAGGTGTCTTTTGGAAAACACAATGTCACTGTTCCTTCAGTATGACTTGCAGGGAAAATTAATTTTTTCAAACCAACCGAGGCAGAAAATACAGAGAGTCCTTTGGACCTCTCTTTAGATTGTTTCCTTCTATTAATATCCATCTGGTGACTTGGACTGTATTTAGGCAGTCACAGTCACAAAGAACATAAGAACATTTTTTTATGTTTATAAAAAGACCGGCCCAATGTCTCCAAGGCTATTACTAAGGTTAGTGTGAGATACAAGAGCATCAGCAATAAATTAGCAGTGGTAAAACACAGCTCACTTAAGGAACAACAAGAAACAAAAGAAAGTCGGCCAAAAAAGCATCAAATGTTTCAGATTTTGCCAAACTTGTCAATGATTAAACAAGCATGTTACCTTGTCTAGGAGGGCCAAATTACTAAATCTCTATTACTGTGTCTTATTTCCTGTAGACTGTAAGAGTAGGTGATCCTACTGGTTCCTTCTTGCCTTATAATTTATGAATCAGAAGGAGGAAACACATGATGGTGAAAAGGTATTCATCTGTAGATGCTGAATGCTTAGGTCTGACCTACACAAACAATTTGCATATTTTAAAAAATAACCTACTATATTCATATACTCTAGTATGTTTTCTATTTCCTTTACAGAAAAGGGAAAAAAAAAAGTCGCTTGCTCTTTTAAGATTTGAAGAGGTCACATAAGTAGTAATCCGAAGAAACAATTTTCAAACTGTAAAAAAAAAATCCAAAAAACAACCATCAAAAAAGAAAACAGGAAGAAGTTTCACTTTTCTGTTTTGAAATTTTTGCCACAGGTAGAAAGCAAAGCCTTGCAAAAGATGGTAATATTTTGACATTTGGTAAGACAGAATAGCACTTCTGAGACACAACCAAGTAGCAAGGAAAAACTAGATAGAAGTCCATCTCCCAACAGAACTTACGTTCTCCAATTAGTCATACGTCACCAATGGAGAGCAGATGCCTCCAAATACAACAGTTCCATCAGCAAAACACAGCAAAATGGCCACGGACGAAATCAAATCACCAATCCTCAGGTGAGAAAAAAAATTTTTCTTGTAAGCTTACTTTAAAAAAAGTGTTACATATTTTCTTTGTTCATTATTTGGTGAATGCAAAAGGAAGATTCTCTGGTAAGACCTGATGGTACAGTAAACTGATATAATCATTCTTTTGCATGGGGTGTTCATAGACAAGGTGAATAGAGCATATTAAACTTGTCTGACTGCTTTTGCTTCTACTATTACAGCACTACGGAAATACCCTTGACATACCCATGCAGAAGAACAAGCTAGACCTTAAACTCACTGAAAAAGCAAATCTGTAAAACAAATGTACACAATTTAGTTCTTATTAGTTAAATCCAGGCAAGTTAACAGTATTATCACAAAGGATATTAGTTAATTACAACTTCTCACTGAATAGCACTGTTAGATGAAGGAGATTCTTTTCGAGCATCCTCTTTCCACTTTCCAAAAAGGGGAATAAAAAAAACATGGGTGTTGATTTACATTATGAAAACCATCCAAACAACAAATTCTGATAAACACCAAGGCAGCTGCTGGTAGAAACACGTGTTTAATTTATTTTTATCATCAATATCTAACTTCCATTTCATTAAGGACTGTATTGCTATGTTTATGTTTGAATTAAGTAAAATCTCTAAAGATATATTTATCAACTAAAAAGTCTAATACAGATTTTTGCCTTTTCCCAGTCAGGACGAACTGTAATCAACAAGAAACAGCTATGACTGAAGGCAGAACTTCACTCTGTATTGTTAGGCTCATTGATATTAAGCAATATATCGTTAAATTAAATTATATATATATCTGTTACAAATAATTCTGTAAAGAGAAGAACCAGGGAACCTACATATTCTGTGGATCCATGTCCTCTGATTGAATCACAGCGTTACATTTTCTACAATCGTCCTGCGAAATTTTCACCTCTCATATTCCATTTGCTCTCCAAACTCCTTTTGGGGTCAACTTTCCTCCCTGTTGTTTAGCTATCCAGAGTGGAAGAGATACTTCATGCAGCCACTGATATGCCATCTCTGGGACATTTAGCCATAATGTCACCACCTCTTGGCTGGAAGAAGGTCCTGGCTCCCAGTTACAGAGACCTCTGTGTGGCCATCAGGCAGACCAAGAAGTTCCCATATTCTATTAGAGTTCAGTTTGGATTTGACAAGGGAGGGTTCAGGGTTAAAGTATATACTTCAAAATATAGTATTTTTAGGACTACCTCCCTACTGTTTTCTACTTTTGAGGTTTCTGAATATATTTTCATGTATATTTTCAATACCTTTCCAGAAAATTCCAGCATCTCATCCAAGAAGTGATAATACCAGTTACTGAAAGAGGATTTTAACAATAAGAAGAATTTAAATTAGAAGCTGATTCATTATACTCAGATTTATTAAAACCCAACTAGTTCAAACTACTGTACCCCATCTCCCCTGTAACAACTTTAGGACTTACAACTGATACATAAAACCCCCGCATTTAAATGTATTTCAAAAGTACAAACTTCTTACGGAAATCCTTATCTGATGATTAGTTTTAATAAAACAAGTAACTATAATATAAACACATCTCTTTTAGGAACACATGGGGAAAAAAAAAAAACAAAGCATAAAAAGCACTGCAAGTTGTTCCACACACCAAATCTATCTCCCCTGAAAAGTGTGAATCTGTTCATAAGCCTATGCCAAATTTTGTATGGGATGAGGCCCAGAAGCCCAGAGAGGGAAGACTGACTAGGCAGTGTTCCCAAATACATGCAAAAAAACAGCCAGAGAAAAATAAAGAAAACTCTAACCTACTACTGCTTCAGTTATGCGTATCTTGAGTGCCTCTTAAAAAAACCACTGGTAAAAAGTACCAGCATTCAAACAAAGTAATGTTTTATTTATTAGCCCTCAAGTTGAGTTCCGGATGAAACCAATATCCACAGAATTACATCCAAAAAAAAAAAAAAAATAAAGTGAATCCTTCCCTTGTTTCTTAAGGAAAAAATATTCAGATGGCATGGTATTTCACAATACAAATGCTAGACCAGTTTGAATTAGCCAAGTCCAAAAATTAATTTAGTTCCAATCCCCCTGCCATGGGCAGGAATGCCATATGTACTGATACATACGAAAATAAACAAAAACATTGACATTTCTTCTTCAAGCTTTCAACAGGTAAGTTTACATTCATGTATGTCCCCCAAAACCAAAAAAATAACAATTCTGTCAGATATATAAACAATGTTCAGAGTAATGTATTCCCTCACTGACATACGAAAAAGAAATAGCATTTGTTCTACAACTACCTTATTGCCTTGAGAGAAATGTTTTTTAAACTCCAGAACACAATATCATAATCAAGCACTAGGTGTATATACATATATATATTTAGGGTATATACATTTCTATTAAACTAAACTACTGCAATGCACAACACTTCCCACTGTTTCAGCAAATTAAGCAGCTGAATGGTATTTCTTCAATTATCAACACCCTTAACATTACACAGGACCACCTTAGTCTACCACTATTAACACAGATTTTTAATTTGCTTATGAGTAAATGCTTAAACCAATCATTTTTATAAAACAGATTATATGTATTCTTGATTTCCCTTTATTTATTTGGATGTTAATAACTATGTTTTAAACCAGTCTAGTTAGAAAAGACAGACACTTCGATCACATATAAAGCTATTTTCCTACCAGTAAGCAGTGCCTCATTCGATATATGCTTCAACACTTTTTTGAGGAAGGAAAGCAGAGTTCACTGGTGGATAATGTATTAAAGAAAACTTGTTAAAACGTTATTTTAAACTTAGGTTGAAGTCAACTGATAGAGCTCAAAAGCAGGCTATTACATGCTAGAACATCTACGTCATTACTGCATGTGCAGAATAAAAGAATGGGTGGGATAAGGAACAGAAGGAATAGAAAACAGTTCTTGTTTTCTAACCATCAAAACTGATTATGCCAGAATTTCACGGGAAAAACAGATGCTACTTAAAATATTAATTATAATCTTTCACAAACAATACAACATGATGGTTTTCCTTATTCCTAGACACTTATTTAGGGAAGATCATTGCTAACTGAAAAAAGAGTGAAAAGGCTGGTGTATTTTTTTCTGACATGACCTCAATATTTTTATACTCATCTGTCAGTGGCAGGTTACCATTGTGAAGTCTCTCTA
Source organism: Oxyruncus cristatus (assembly GCA_013399855.1). Classification (NCBI taxonomy): domain Eukaryota; kingdom Metazoa; phylum Chordata; class Aves; order Passeriformes; family Cotingidae; genus Oxyruncus; species Oxyruncus cristatus. The sequence goes on from VXAY01001888.1 coordinate 292,072, forward strand.
TTGACTAGATCAGTCTAGGAATTGTTCTGAGTTACAGTGCTTCTGGGTATGTTTATATTTACTAGGAACCATGCCAAACAGTTTTCTAGTTCACTACCAAGAGCATTTTAAGTAGAAGCACAGAACTGATCTACCATGAGATTTAATGCTGCACTGAAAGTGGCGAGTTTTCTTTAGTTCCTGCTTTATTCAGGTAGAAAGAGATTACTGAAGTAGACTTAACTAATACAGTATGTACCAATAGTATATACTGTATGTACTGCATGAAAAAAAAAAACCACCTGAAAAATCAGTGTTGAGAAGTTTACAGTCCAAGAAATGGCTAGAAAAATGACAAGTATATTAAGTGGGAGCAATCTCCTTAAGTATCTCTATGCATGTACATTTAAGTAACATGAAAAATTAGGTCAAATAACCATGCACGGAGCTATGCAGTAGACCCTCATATCCAATGAAAATTAGAGTCCAATATATAAGTCTTGCATATTTTTCCTAGAAAAAAACTTCACTAGATATTGGGAGGGTTGGGGAGGTGGAAGGTGTGGCTTTAAAATTTCACAATCACTGCAGTTAGTGAATTCGCAAAGGTTAAAAGGAAAAAAAAAAACTCTGAAAAGTTCCTGAGAGAAAATTGACAAGCCGTCGCTGAATACAATACACCTGTTGAATAAGGCTGAATCAAAGATAAATGAATTTTCTGATTTTCCACAGTATGAGAGAGGCACATACGCACCCGTCCTGGTGCCATCATGGTATTCCTCCCAACAAATCTACTTTCTACTAAACTTTTCTAATGACATAACATGACACCCTGATCCAGGTCCACAGCTTACAGATAATGTGACAATATAAAAAGAACTACTACTGCAACATTAAACACATTATTTTTAGTGTGACTTCATTTAAAATGTTCAACCTAAGTCAATTAGCATTATCTTTATGTTTTAAATACAGTGGCTCAAAATATCAAGTGATTTCATGCCTCATAACTAACAAAATCATTACTGCTCCGGCACAATGACACGTGTAACAAATTCACAACCTCATGTTCAGGTGGAACTTCCTGTGCATCTGTTTCTGTTCCTTGTCCCTACTGGCTGGCACCAGTGAGAAGAGCCTGGCTCCATCCTCTTGATAATACCCTTTAGATAGTTATACACATTAATTAGGTCCCCCCTTAGCCACCTCCTCTTGAGGCTGAACAGGCCCAGCTCTCTCAGCCTTTCCTCATAAGAGAAATGCTCCAGACCAGTTCAGTAGCTCTCTGCTGGACTTGCTCCAGGAGCTCCACATCTCTCTCATACTGTGGAGCCCAGAAATGGACACAGTACTCCAAAAGTGGCCTTACCAGGGTTGAGGAAAAGAGGCAGGATCAGCTCTCTCAACCTGCTACCAATGCTCTTCCTAACTGACTCATGACACTGCTGGCTCATGGACAGCTTGTCCACCAGGACACCCAGGTCCTTCTCTGCAGAAGAGTTTTGCAGCAGGTCAGCCCCCAGCCAGTAGTACTGGTGCCTAGGGTTATTCCTCTCCAGGTGCAGGACCCTGCATTTGCCTTTGCTGAAGGTTCTTCTCTGCCCAAATTCATGGGAAACCTACCCTGAAATCCACTATTCTGATCACCATCATCAGATTTGACAAAGAGCTACCAGAGGTAAGTCCATCAATCAGTATGTACAGCCACAAAAGTGTAGCTCTCTAACAAGTGGGGCAGAAGAGGCAACTATTAACCACTGCATGAGTGAGCTCCCGAGTGCTTAAAATTTACATTTGAGAAAGATCAGCCAGTCAATGTCTAATACAGCAAGAACTTTAATGACTGTAGAACATCAGTAGCAGATGTAAGCCAAATACAACAGAGTGAATCTCTTACGTGCTGTGCCTACATCGTGTGATGTGTCCCAACAACCACAGCACACGAAATGATGTCTGGACTAGTGTCCTTTATATTCTCTGGGCAAGAAAAATAAAAACTGTTTCCTACCATGTCACAGCGGACATTACCCACAACAGTGGGGGGAAAAAAAAAAAAGAAAAAAAAAATCAAAAATTACAGTTTCATTCAGCATGTTCTAGCACTTTTCTAAGCTTCTTTTTTTATTTTGCTCATGTTTCAGCTTTCCTCAGGCTTTCTACAAGTATATCCTTTGGTTACCTTATAATCTCAACATAATTCTAATGAAACAGTATTTTATCAGAGAAAATGAATCAAAAACAAGGAATATGACCAGATGAATCCTCACCAGTCTGGCTAAAGCTAAGAAACAATGATGGCTTATTCAGACTGTAAGCAGAACTTGAAAAACATTCATTGCTTGAACAATAAGATTGATCAACTAAACCAACCAGTATAAAAACAACACATTCACGCTGATGGTGAGACTGTAAAACTATCCCCCTAACACACAGACCTTACTGTGAATGAAAGGAAATACAATTACCAAGATACGTTAACACTTCACTAGGTAGCACTGAAAGCACTGGGATCATTAGTCCAACAGATTAACTTCTAACAAATTATATTCAATGACTGTGTTTTGAAAGCACAGGTAACCTGCACAGATGTAATTCTTATCACACCCCCACCCCCCTGTTTTGGGATAACAATCTTCTCTCTAAACTTACTAATCTATTAGGATAGCAGTTGCCACTCTATTGCTTGAAGGCACTAAGCTGAGTGAAGAAAGCTGAAAGTAAGTAAAAGGTAAAGCTCTTCAAACTACTACACTCCCAAATATACATTAAATACAGTTACATCAAAAAGAAACACTTTTTAAACAAAATTTTAACTGATGTTTACTCTTATGTAACAAAAGTAAAATAATTCAAGTTGGAACACAGATTCAGCCGACATCAACAGAAAAACATGGTTTTGTTGCTCTTTTTCTGTTAATAAGTATGTTTGGTTTTCTTATGTATCAACAGGACCACTTTTAATACCTACTATTAAGCAAAACAATCCATTTATAGTATATTTACTTATAGTATGCTATGTTGACAAAGGAAAAAAACAAGATCTATACAAGAACCAATAGCAAGAGTTTACAACAGAATTTTAACAACACTGAACCTACTCAAACAGCCAACTCAGAGAATTTCAAAAAACCTGCTTAGCATTTTCCAGGAAGCATGTTGTCCCAACAGTAATAGAACTACAAAATATGACTACTCTGTTCTCTATGTTTCAATATAAGTTATAATTTTCCTTTGTTTTTAAGGTTTCAGAAATGGTTATGAACTGTCGGGACATATATGTGATGATTGATGAATATTTTATCCCGTATCATGAAAGACTAACTACTACTTCAATGACTACACACAAATAAAACGAAGACTCAACACAAATCATCCAGGAATCTACTTTGGCTCAGAGGCAACTAGGCAAGCACTCATGAATTTCATGCCTTTGGGAAAGAAAACCCCCTCTGACTCAAAGAAAGACCGATTGTAATAACATTGTTTCACTGCAACTACCACAAAGAAACAAGAGAAAAGGGGACACACACAAAAAGAATCATTGGCTTGCCAGTTCTGTAAAAGATACAGAGAAAAGATCAGAGACAAAGAGTGAAAGTGGCAGAGAGAACGAAGTACGTATCATAGAATGAAGCAGAACGCATTCAATGATTTTTTTTCCATGTGTAGAAAGTGTATGTGTACATATTTATCCACTTGTAAATCTACACAGCAATCTATATAAATAAACGTCTACAAACAGAGAGAGACCCTCTCACTCTCTCTAGTTCTCTACTCCAGACAGTGTCATTCCAGGAAGGAATCTGAGTACTGTTAAGAGTCCACACAGCTACAGCAAGAAAAAAGAAGTTAACACATGATGGCATACACGTTCCTTAGCTGTAAAAGCGAGTGGTGTAATCCATGGTATTTAAAGGCTGAGCAATTTGAATACCAAACACCTCCAATTCATAACTGAAGAGAATTTTTCTACCCACCAGTCCTGAAAACCCACTCCAAGACTTGAAATTCCGGCTGGGATGTTTCTTATTCAAGTATCACTTCCACAAAAAGCTGCTGCAACTGAAATTGTTCAGCTAAGTCTAACATTGGAAAACTCCTCCTTAAGGAGACTATCTTCTCCTTTTTTACTTCTTAGAACCTCAAAGAGATAAACGCTTACATCAAGTAAATCTGTACAAAGAAACAAAATTCTCAGTAATAGCAGTCAATTCTTATTATCCCAAGTGTCAAGAAAGTATGATAGTGCTCATGGAAATGGTACAGTCTAGCAGGCCACAAGAATCTAGTAGTGTCGGTAAAAGTAACTGAAAAGGCAAAAGGAACATAACTAAAAGGCAAAAATGGCCAACCAAACCATAAAATTAATGGCAAGGAGTCAGCCCCAAAGCCAACTGTGGATTAAAAAAAAAAAAAAAAACAATGAATGTCCCTCGTAAAATTTTCATGAAGCACCAAGGCAGGCAGCAAGCTAGACAAATTTCATAGACAGTGTTCTTATTAAGTAAAAACATCTCTTGAATCAGAGGGGCCCAAAACTTTCACTCAAGTACACCCAGCAGATTCAGATGACAGGAATTAGACTCCCTTCAGGTCTTACTCCACAGCCTACTCCTTGGGCTCTAAAATGTCTGGAAACCTATACAAAACAGGAATGGCTACCACTGCCCAGCAGCACTCGTAGAAAGGGAAGACATCCTGTGGCAAGTCAAGCAAAGTAAGCATTTATCCTTCCAGTCTTTTCATGCAACAGCTGGGTCTCTGGCTGACTGAGCTTGTGAAGATAGGGCAGGGCAGGTGAGATACAGCTCAGAACAAGTAGATCCAGCTGGTATCTTAACTAATCTAAGCCCATTTCTACAGGAGAATCTGCCTTGTCCATATTAGCTTTATTTCTTCTGACAGTTTTATCGCTCTGCAATCTCTTACATTAGTAAATGAATTACAAGTATGAGGGTGCAGAGAACAGGTCCACCTTTAAAAAGAGAGCTGAAGAAATGTGCGGTCAGCCTTCCCCAGGCGACAGCAAGGCAGCAGATCCTGAGCTCCCCCCACTCAAAAGACAGAACCAACCTGAGAAAGGAGGGCATCTGCACCCAATAAGAGGAAGCAGCCTTGAAATTCCACTGCTGGCTTTTTAGTTTCACAATGCTGCGACACACTGATTTGGCTAAAAAGACGGCATTAAGTATTGAATATTCTTGTAATACATAAAACATAACTGCATATATGGCATGTACTATTCACTGATATGGGATACGCTGAGACAATATTCAATGCTGCTTTAAAAAGTCTTTCAAATACTTCCACAACCCACTATTGTATTAAGTATGCTCAAAAAGCAGGAAAGCATCCAAATATTAAAAAGGAAAATAACACATGGTATGCATTTATTTCATGTTTCTTGTGAAGTCTATGAAGTCTCTCTCCTCAACCTGACACGCAGCCATACACTTTATAAAAGGTATTTTTAGGTCTTGACACAGGTGCGAAACCAACTTGAGTAAGAACAGTGAAGACAAATAGAAAAAGCTCCAGCATGTTCCCCTCTTTAAACCCGGGTACATTTGCAGCAGAAAAATGCATAAGGCCTATACGAGTTCTCAGTTAACACTATGTAAGAGTAAAAAAAATTATTTATAAGAGAGAGCTAATAACTATAAAATAACTCAGCACTTACATCCAGCCCAAGTAGGAGACACAAAGAATGGATATTTACTGAAGGAACAGTTTTGCACTGATGTGAAATAGACCACTTGCTTTTCCTGCTTTAACTTTCTGCTATTAAACAGATGGTCACTTTTTTTCCTTTTGAAAAAACATTAGTACAAAAAGTATGGCTTATGAATAGCCAGCTTTACTGGCTTGTTTCGTGCCAGCTTTTTAGCCAGCAGAAGAAACATTTCACACATGTTCTCCAAGGATAATACATAAGCCAATAATCAAGGTGGTTTCACAGACAGAAGCATATCATAATTTAAAACAACTGGTATGCCTCAAAATGGCATATACTAGTGTATAAAGCTACAAACTTATACAATTTTTTTCTGCTCCTTGTGATAGGGACATACATACACCTAACTGCAAGGACACCACGGCACAAAAAATAACCATAAGGTGAAAGTCTTTCACTATTCTGCCCATTGAGGGCACAACCTTTTACGTGGCATTTATTATTTCCAAA
>VXAY01001888.1:301484-315778 GCA_013399855.1 Oxyruncus cristatus
GGGGGGAGAGGGTGTGTTCATGGAACATGGAGGTCAAACTTTATTTTACATCAAAGCCAAAAATTACCAATCTTTTGTCTTGCAGGACTGTAATTTAACTCATGGTTTCTTTGTGAAAATCTCTACCACTTTATCAAGAGTGACGTGAAGCCTCTAATTCTGAAACATACTCTAAAAACTTTTAAAAATTAAGCAAGACTAGCTATCTCACTGGTGGCAAAGATCCACATGAAAAAAGATGATAGCTGCTTGGAAATAGACAAATCCTGATCGAAAAAAAAGTTTAACCTTTCTGTGTACAACCAGAGATGATTATATCAAAAGCCATTACACAGATCTAGGTACTGCAATCTACATTTCATGATCTGGAAAGCTGGACTTTTGCAAAAGCAGAAAGGAGTGAAAAAATTCTAGGCAACAGCTTCTACACATGTATATAGCAACAGAAGGTACCATAATGTTGTGGCTTAGGAATGGTGCTCCCCAATTTAATGCTCCCACTGAAACTCTCCAAATCACGTGCCGCTTGCTTGCTCCCTGTTCCCCATCCGACCCCTGTGACAGGATGGAGAGGAGAACTGGAGGCACAAAAGGTGAAAATCACAGATTGAAATAAGAAGAATTTACTGGAAACAGCAGTGAGATAAGAAAATGAACAGTAACAGCAACAATATTAATGACACAGGGTGCAAGAAACAAATGATTCGCATGCAAGTTCTCACCCCCAAAAATACCTGACAACTCCCTCAATCCTATTACCTGATCCAGAAGGGACCTTTCTCCCCACCCCCAGAAACGACATGAGGTAGTAGACAACAACCTCCAGGTCTCAGCCATGCCCCCTTCCTGGCTACCGCAAAAATTAACTCTGACCTGGCTGGAACGAGGGCACATAATCACATCAGTGTCATTCTACATACATTGCTTAACACTGTTCACTTCAAACAGTGGGTGGATGGTCAAACCCTTGCAATTCCATCTCTAGACTCTCCACAAACTATTCACAAACAACAGCTCCCCGAGTTACTTATGATGACCTGTAGATCCAAACATAATTTCACCTTGGCTTTCTGTGCACACTTAGGTACAGACACAGTCTTCCTACTCAGTCACACTGTTTGCAACACGGGCTTGAAAGCAAGGAGACTTGACCAATTATTTTTCTCAAGTGCTTGCTGGGCATAAGCATATTAAGGCACTACAGAGACTGACCAAGGAGGAGGGAGGAGCTGAGTGAGAAGTCCAGCATAGTTCCACAACAACCTTATACAAATTATAGATTTCATAAAGGGGAGCATAGGCCTTACCCTTAAGAGCATGACATGTAAGTGACGGCGAAGCCTTTGCAATGCCTGTCAATAAACAACACAGCTTCCAAAGTGGTGCCTGCAGCTGGTGACTTTCCATGACAGAAAAATGCCTGATTTAAAAATGAACACTTCATGGGAAAGTGAAGTTTTGTAAGCCTATTAGTATTACACAGCTGCTAACAGGACAGCTTGTCTCTCAACATAGTGAGCTGAATCAGCTCAGTGAAGGACACCCCAGGATCAGACCCAGTACAAGGGAAGCAGGTGGAATGAATAGCCAAGCAGAGAGGGAGAGGTAGCTGGACCACTACTCTTGCAGCAGCTGTCCCTAAAATTGGAGCTGCTTTCACAGTTAATACTGATAGTGCTGCTTACCCTTCAGAAACACAGCCTCAATAGGCTCAACAGATGCATTGTGTCTTTAAGCCACTGCAATTTACTCCCCTCTGCCATGAAGAACTGGACAAAAAAATTTGAACAATAAAGATAATAATGTTCAAAAATATGAAAACCCGAATTAGGGTTATTAGGAACAGGTCTATGTCATATTGATAAATGCATCCTTGACAATTACCTACAAATTTCCTGTAACAAAATGTTACTGGCATGTTAAGCAACTTTCCCTCAGTATCCAATTAAAACACTGAATTCTGCAGTTGTCAAAAATAAATAAAACACAGCAGTTAAGAACTGCAAGCTAGTCCTTAATACGATTTTTTGCTTAAGTTTTCAGCTATACAGACACTTGCGAAACAAGCAGCAGCTCAGGCTACTTCATTTAGGAGATGTTTTACTATATAAATAGGATGATGACTTCTATTTATCACAAAGAATTACATAAGCTAGCATGTAACAAAACAAGTGAAAAGAAACATTAAGTTTTCTCTTTTATATTCACTTGAAGATAAAAAACATCAGACAAGTCAGACGAGGTGACTAATCTACCCTTGTTTCGAAGAAAATTACATTTTCAAAAGTAAACTTATAAAAGTCATCCTTAGAAAAGTCTAATTTCTAATGTCAACACTTACTTGCAGTAATTAACAGCAATAAAAATTCTTCCCCAGAAACATCTTATATAACACTGATCACTGATTTTAAGTACCACAATGAAATACTTACGATGTTGAAAGTGTATCTTTAAAACCACGATGCAATACAAATACTAAATTAATATTTTGCACATAATATTCCAATGCAAAAGTTATCTAACCTACCATCTTCACACTGACAATTACACTAATATGCACTGGAATTTTTCAAAACATATATGAAAACCTTCTGGAATCACTGCCCAAAGGCATTACAGAGTATTCATGTCTCATCAGTTTTATAGCAAGATGTACACTGAATGCAGTTCACCAGCAACAGTACAGACAATAACAATGCTAGAAGTTGTAAAATCCTAATACCACAGGCCTATACAGAAAAAAAAGAGTAAGTCTGTGAACCAGGAAAGGAAAAATGTTGCCTTAATGCACGTTTTCCATTTTCATGGGATAGGAAGATTATGAAATTACATCTTTTAGCAACAAACAAATGCTTCTCATTTCATCAACATCTTAGAGGAACGTTAGATTAGAATTGAGGTCACAGATCACTTGAGAGGAGTTTGGTTTTGTTTAGTTGCGCCTTTTTAATCAGATAGTTATTATCCAATGAGTAACAAAGGAACTGGCAAAACTGCTCATTCAATTATTGCTACTTGCAAAGTGTCTTGGAATAGCTCAGTTTTACAACAGTGGAACTAAGCTGTCATTTCTTAAAACTCCTTTAAAAGGACAAACAGAATATTAGCTGCTGTCAATAGTGAATTCAGGTATGGTAACTTCCTTACTGTCACTAAACACAGTTTTACACAATTCTATTCAAACTGATCTTGTTTCAAATAAGATTTCCAGTCCAGTCAGTAACCATCCCAGTTGACAAAACACCGAGACATTTGTAGAACATTCAACCCATCTCCTCACAATGTTTTAGTAAGTTAACTATCACAATACAAAAATTTATGTGTGATAAGGGAAACATTAAAACTCACCTACAGATTTGAAAAAGTAACTACACATTAAACATTTCTAGTGGATCATACAGGGTTATGTTTTTTGCTTAATACAATACAATGCACTATCAATGATCTGGAAAAAAAATATGATAACCTTTCTAGCAAACAACACAAAAGCGGTAAGTAATCACAGGAACAAGATAGTTTATCATTGGATAAAGCAGCCTTGTTTGAAAAACATGCATCATAGCCTCGATAGCCATCAAGTCATATCAAAGCACAAAAACACCCCACAGATCTCAAAGGTCATAAAAAAGTCAGGAGTTCAAAAAAAAAAGTTATAATGAAATCTGAACTACAGTGTGCAACTTGAAAAACTTCATTTATTTCACTTAGTCAAGTCTGCTGGAGAACCTTCGTCATTTAGAATGCGTATCCCCAGCAAGAAGATATTTTTGAGAGGAGACAGGTCATAAGAATAGCAAACTCCATCAAACTCCCTCACAGATACTAGAGCTAGGTGTTCAATCTGGAGGAGTCAGACAAAAAAGCAGTTCTAAATTCTTCCATCTTATCCATTGTAAGACAGTGTGATTTCCAATCACTGTAAATCTTATATGTCTTTCTATCTAAAAAATTAATCAACTTCAAATAAGCATCAGAGGGTGGATTAAAAAAAAACTCTAAACAAGGCCTACAGCCTATTTTATACATGATGTCAAAATAAAAGATTTCATTGCTCTATTCAGTCTTTTAAATGTAGTAATTATTATTACTACTCTTAATTACAATAATTGAAATCTTACTCCCCCTAGTGGTTGATGTTTAGTACCTTCTAGTAACTGCACACGATTTTAACTGTGGGATGCACAGTGTAAAATAAGGTTGAAGAAATCACAGCAAGGAAAGAAGTATTTTGTGGGTGTATAATTTATGTCTGCCAAATTTCTAAGTTTTCTTAGATTCATTTATAAATACACATAAACACTATTACTCTAAACACTTAAGAAGTAGTGTGCAAAATTCTAAAAAATCTCCCACAGCTCTAATTTATTATAGATCATTTAATAGAAACATGTTTCGGAAAAGCAATGGTCCCGCATCACTTCCCATTTCTAAAATTAAGCACAATGTATTTGGAAGTTAAATATATTGTGTATCCATCTGCATCAGGCATCAGAATTCACTTGAGGCAATGCTGTTTTTAATCCAACATTTTGCTGTCTGTAGTGGAATGAGCCAACCATGCTAACAACTATGCTACCTATTTGCTTTGGTCCTAGAGATTAGCTTTACCTTCTAAACTAATTTAGCAAACAGACTAATGAGAAAGTGTAAAAGAACTACTTCCCAATTTTATCACTGAATTTACATTTATCTTGGCAAGAAGAGAAGCATTACTACATTTCACAACTACAGCTGTATGTGGTAAACAAGTCCAGAAAGGGAAACAGAAAATATCTAATAAAAATGTCATAATTTTCCAGACACTATGGTGCTTGAATCTTCTCTTTATTATCACAAATAGTAGGAGATGGCAGGAGGAATACTGTACTAAGTAGCTAGTATTATCCCATCCTGCTTTGTTTGTTCTTCAGATACCCTTTCGCCAGCACTGAGCAGCATCCTAAGAGGATCACACCATTTTTTCAAAAACAGTAATTTACCATTTTTGTGGTTGCAGTACCACTGATACAAATGTGAAGGTATCTATGTTGTCCAACAGATACATAAAGAGCCATAATGAAGTTTTCCATGGTTTTAGGCATTCATGTGAAACAATGACACCCTTAAGAGACCCATCTTATTGCACTAGCCCGGACCACATACTCAGAGGTTCTCCTGACATCACACACCATCATATTTTATCAAGCACCTTTTTAAAATAACAGCCATAGCCTATGTGGCATTATCGTCAAGGGTCAAGGCAAAATTCCTAAACAATTTCTTGAGAAACTCTGGATACAATCATTCTTCTAAAACAGTATGCACTTAGATATTGTCATACAATCACAGCTGCAGCCAACTAATCTGTATTTTTTGAGAAAAAAATCTTAATTCAATTGTAGAAAATATTTTTTTTTAGAGAAGTTTTTTGGAGTTTACATTGTAAAATGTAAAATGTAAGTTAAAATTGTGGGGTTTACAGTTTAAAACCAAATAAATGTGGTAGTTTGTATAAACATTACATACAGCATATAATCCTTGTCTTTTAAAGATGAAAACATTCATATCCCACTCTTCTTTTTTAAGGGAAACAAATTGTTTAAAATTCAGTTTGAAACATGTCTTTAAAAAAAAGATTGTTCAGCATTCTCTGGTTTTGTGTCATTTTAGTAACTTGCTAATTATGGAAAAAGAAGTCCAAGACTTACTACTTTCATTACTGTTCCACAGTTAAGTGGAACATTTCGTCATGCCACCACAGCATTCTGGTTTGAAGAATCCCAAACAATATAGTCCTTTGAGAGAAATACTAGTCCTTATACAGAGCCATTTTCTCATGTTCCGCTCTGCCCTGGGGGACATCCCACTGCCATACTCACCAATTTGAGTAACATACTTCAGGGATTCTCTATGGTCTAGTCAAATGAACTAGGGAAAGATATCAAGCCCAAGTCCTTTTCGATAGCTTTGAATCCTCATAGCTTTGGAAAAGATGTCATCAGGAGCTTTAACTCTCCTCCTTTTTAAAACGCCTCTTGGGGTACACAGGAGGTTTAATGGAAGTCAGCACAGTGAAGCTCTCAAGTCTGTCACTCAAAGTCTAAACACATCAATTCCTGTGATACTGAATTTAAAAGCAGTTATGCAGTCTTTGGTGAGACAGGAAACTTCATCAGCTGTAATATTTACACAATTAATTTCCTAAATTAATCACCCAATCAGCACAAGACTGATGGCTACAGATCCATTATAGGTCTCTGTCAGAGCAAGAAAATGAAGATGCTCCACTCCAGCATTGGCAAGTACTGCATTTAACTTAAGGTATTTTAAACACATAATTTACTTTGAATCATGATTTAAATCACAGTGAATAAAAATCTGGTGCCAAAAATTCAGAGCTTTGCAGTATATGCCCAAGTAGTTGCATTTCCCGAGCTTTCCCTGTGCTCATCTGGCTTCATGCTTCAGTTGATCCATGTGATGGATCTGTTGTCAGTAGAACGGTGTGAGATGCAGTACCCCATGCAGCGCGAGCTGGCAAATTGGAACTCAGGGACATAAGAAGTTAAAGGAAAACATTATCCTAAGAGGAATATTATGTGCCATAAACTGCCCATTAACGGTTTCCTTGGTACTTCAAACAATGAGCGGAGCACACAGCTCTGCAAGTTGATAACAGCCTTAAATCACTTTACACTTACACTCTTAATGCTCTCCTCCTCAAAAGGCTAAATAAACAACCATAGCTGTGTTTCAGTGCACAACCCCAGGTTTAAATCTGAATTTCTGAATAACCCTAATTACATTCAGCACATACTCATGTCTGTGAGGCTTTCTGAACAGTTAACTTTTCTGTCCCTCAGATGGTACTGCAGCTGAATAATCTGACTGTATGTGCAGATGGTACAGCTGCCAAACAGAGCACCAGTGGAACTAGTAGAATTAACTACACAGAAAGGTGATTTTAAGGAAACAAAATGAAGAGCAAGCACCTGGAAGTGCAAAGCAGCTAAGACTATTTTAGTTAGTTATGCTTGCCAAAATATGAGAGAAAATCCTCAAAAATAGGGACAAAATACTAAAAACTACCTCATGGCTAAGGTGTGTCAGGGTCTTAAGACCTACGGTTATCCAATTATTTAATCTGTTAAGCTTCAGTTCTCCACCTGTAAAGCAAAGATAAAATGCCCTACTATTTCTTGGAAGTGCAGTGAAGATAATTCCAGAAATATTTGCTTTAAATGCTCAGATACTAAAGAGGAAAGAAAGAAGTAGACAGTAACAAGGGGAATCTTCTTCAGGCTGAGCATTCTACAGAGGTATTGAATGATTTCTACAATTCCTGCCTCCCTACAGGCAAAGATCACACAAACATAAGTTGAAAGGGATTCAAGAGTCAAGAAAAAGTCTTAAATCTGTGGTAAGTCACAGAATTTCACCTTTCAGCACAAAGGGAGGCAAACATGAATTTTAAAGAGTTTGAACTATGTGTATAAAATTATCTGGTATGTTTCTTTCAAATCAGCATACTCATTTATCTCGGTATTTTGCCTTTTTTTTTTTAAAGGGATTGTTTCTTTCAAAAATTATGCAACACTTCAATTCTGCAAAATTTATCAGTAACCATGCTTAATATTGACAAAGGATTAAACCAGCCTATTCTCTATTGTGCTGTTCCTCAGCACCCATGCTTGCACACTTCTACATATGCTCAAGAGGAGCAGACTTCATCAGTCCAGCGGCAGACTGTGCATGGAGAGCTTGTTCTCCTGGCAAAGAAAGAGCAGTATGAAGGTGAAGGAGGAACATGTCGCACTGCTTTTAATGAAAGAGACTGGCTTCAGTTGATAAATATCTACACCGGCACTTGTCATGATCCTCTTCTCTCAGGTACTACAGCAATTTTTAGAGCTCTTTCTTGGTTTTATCATTTGGGGAAGTTACAGAGCATCAACAGCCTTCCCAAACTCAACAGCATGTGTTCCTGTGCACTTGCCAACATAACTCCAGCAATCAGACTACAACTTCTAAAGTGTGACAAGAACTCCTTTCAGACTGTTGTGGCGGTACTTCAGGGTCCTACAGACCTCTTTTACAAACTTTTTTGTTGTGTGAAAGCTTTAGGACTGTTTCTGGTCACCATTTACTTTTCTATCAATCTGAAAAACTACCTTCCTAGCCAAGCAGTATCCTGGTATCTCCCATCTGAGAACCCATCTTGGAGCAATCCCCCTCCCTCTTCCTTCAAGGCATATTTTGGCTGTAAGATACACTAATGTTTTGCTACATAGCCCTGAAGCTGTAAACTCCCACTGGCTTTACTTTGCTGAACTGTTCTTGTGCTCAAGCTGCTAACTGCAAACCACTTCCTCTTTTCTAGCCAAATGAGGGTCTTGCTGGTCTCTCCTAGCAACAGGTCCTGAAGAACAGAAAAAGCAGCCTCTATCACTCCTGGCATGAACAAAGGAGTTATGCTGTCATGCTTTTGCTCTATGACAGCAGCTTTCCTATAGATAGGAAAGAATTTTGCTGAATTTGCAGAATTTTGCAGTCATTCTCCCCCAAAGTCTGTAAAGTTAACAGAAGTTTACCACAGAGTGCCCTGTGGATTTGAGCATCAGACTGCTGTAGTACAAGCTCAGCAAGTCATCATGCTCATCAAAGCTAGACATCACAACATACACCCAAGATGCACAGAATCACATTGCAGTCACACCCCCAACAGGGAATGGTCACCACAAACTGACACACTTGTGTGTGAAAGCTGGGTTACCAGGAGATGGAGACAAGGCCATCTTCAAGTCAGTGTTATTCCAACATCAGGCTCCTCAATACCTCTGCTTCCCATCACTATGCTCTAGTCCAGGATTAGCTTCCAATACCTTCTAACAAAAGTGGTGTCCCAGATGGAGGTGGAATCACTTCCTCAGAGTTGCTCAGGATTATGTTCACTACATTGGCTCTGCGCATGTAAAACAACCCAGCTGCATCCCATCTCGTACCAGACAATGGAGGCACTGGGGAAGTTGATCAGTCTGTGCCCAAATCATGTCACTGTGTCCTTCCCCCTCAACACGCAGGGGAACTGCTCTACTATTAGGGCAGTTGACAGTCTAAGAGACTATTTTGCTGAATAGCTCTTCAGATCAGGAACACTGGCCTTTCCTGTCCTAACCAGTGATGCAGCTCATGGATCAAGGTAACAAACTAGCCAAGTCTCATATACAACAGTTTAGTCACATTCTTCAGTTTTCTACAGCTGCAAGACACCACCTCTACGAACCTACACATGTACTTTTCTTCTGAAATTATTAGTGGCAAGCAAGAGAAGAAACAAGATCTCTGAAAAACAAAAGGACTGAGAAGCTTTCTGCTTCTGAAGGGGCTCAGTCTCATGCTTCTTCATTCCTATTTACCATTCTGTTTCCACAAATTCATTTTTAAAGTGTTTTCAGAACTTGCAGCTGTGAAGTTGCCACTTCCATAGTGAATAAGCTATTACCAAAGCAAGAAACTCTCCCTAAGGGATCACCAACTTTCATTGCAAAACAATTCAGCCAGCGCAGCAGTGAAAATAAGTTGTGTTGTGTACAATAGAAATAATGAGGCCCTCAAAAAAGGCCACTGTAGGGACAGCAGTGGCTTTCCAAATACACATCCTTCTTCTGCATTCCTCACTTTAAATCTTTGAGAGTCTCCAAGCATTTCCTCTGCCGGAATTGTGTGTTGTAGGGCAGGCTGATGCAAGCAACGCTGGTTTCTGTTCTGCACCTATTTTTATTGATAAAACCCTGATAACCTTGATAAAATTATGCAGATGTAACATAATGCTGCAGCATTGGCACTAAGCAAGGTGGAGAATTTCCATCTTGAGAATTCAGCTGTAGGATTTTTCTTCTGGCAACTCATACAAGGACCAGCTGAAATTTGTCACTGTGCTGCACAAAGACTGCAGAATTTTGGGATTTGGGATAACAGCAGTGGAATTACCTCAGTAAATACTTCTCCTGGAAGTGAATCGCTGACACCTTTAAAAGAAAACTAAAGGACAACCGGCAGGTTAACCTAGTAGTTTCTCCCTATCTGCAAGAAGTGACTGGCAACAGATTACAGACAGTCACATTTTGGACAATAATAAAAGGACCCTGAATTCAATATGTATCAAATGTTTTCCTAATAAATCAGATTAGGCCAATTATGAAGCTACACTACAAAAGTCTGACTTGTACATGCAGATTAAGACAACTAAGGCTCAGCACATTTACAGTCATTACTAATAGATATGTCACCATCTCACAGGCAAATCCTCTAGGTCAACAGGTACAGTCACTAAAGTGACTAATGATTGCTGATAGCAGATAATTTGCAAGTACATGAAACTCTCTAGTATGATACCACAGGAAGAGACCAGACTGTTCATTTTCAAGTATATTTCAAGATGTCTTAAGAGTTATTTTCATATATAGAATGTGATCAGTTGTTCAAATTTTAACCACCTTCTTAGATTGCAGTTATTTCTTAACACCACACATGGAGTACTCAACTCACCTAGTCTCTATGAGGCCTCAAGTAGAACTCCATGCCATCCTCTCTCCCCTCCTCCAGTTTCTGGTTCTAGGTATGGCATATTTTTTTAAGTATTGTAAGTATTAACAACTTTTTTTTAAATGAACATGTGAACAAAATTCTACAAAGTAATGTCAGGTTTGGATTACAAAATGACACTGTACCAGATCTTCAAGATCTTTAAGATCTGTTTATGGCAAAAGCATTCAGGTTAGCCAATGAACACTCTACTGAGTAGCTCATCAAGTTATGGTAAAAATGAACACTATGAGAGAATATCTCACCAGGAAATCCTTAGAGAATATTTTCATTCTCTGTTGTAGAAAGTAGTAAAGCAGTTCAAGAAATCTCCATTCAGGTCATTACTATGACTACTACTATACTATTACTACTGAATAGCCTTCAAAGTTGTTAGAAAGACATTTTTCAAACAGTATTTTGAATAACAAATAAAAACTGTCTTCAGACTCAGGGTGGTGTTAGAGCACCACTACACAATTACTGTTATTTGCGAACTCAAATTCATATTACCTCCTTAAAATGCTTAGAAAGCTTAGCATACTGACTCCAAAATTTAACCTTCAATAGTACACATAAAATAAAACCTGAAAGGCCAAAAGACTTAATAAAACTAGCACACAAGTGCTCTGGGAAGATTTTTATGTGAGTTCAGGGAGAGGAGATCAACAAATTGGCATTTAAAATTATTCAGATGAGCTCTCTGTCTGTATCTTTCAGACTACCAGAGGAAACAACTGCCACAAGAACTTCCTTAATTTCCTAAGATGCACCTCACATATGAACTAAAAAACAAAAATAACAACAACACAGGACTACAGCAAAGATCTATATTTCTGGTAAAGTCTCTAAAATTCTGATATCTGTCCCTGTAAGTTGGAATACGCTGTTGGGACAAGGGGCTCATTTTCTTGCTTTACTTGATCGAGAAAATATATAAGTAAATCTTTCTTCTGAACAATATCAAGTAGTATAAGCCACAAATTAAATTGAAAAGGTTATGTGGAATAAGACAAATATACAAGAATGCAGTTTTCTCCTGGGAGCTATTAAAAATGTACTTAAAACCTGATCTTTATGATATCAGCAAATTTACATTTTATACTATTCCAGAAGCTTTACAAAATATCCCTATAACAACACAGTTTTAGCCTCTCTGATTTTACTCAGTGTGAGGCACATAAAACCGTACTTTTTTTAGCACCAGCCCAAAAAACACACATGGGATCAGAAATTCACATCCCTATAGCCCTCTTGAATGAAAACTGACAGTGAAGATCCCCCGGGGGATCCCCCATGCTCACCAGTGACAACTGTGCAGCTCCTGCCATTCTCAACTGGACCCTCATCTACATCAGTACAACTCCATTAAGACACTAATAGGCCTATACAAATGTATTTGACTAGCAGTCAACAAAATACTGATGATTCAAAAGCAAAAATCTTCTCCTCTAATGTGACTCTACAGAGTTCAGAAAACAATAAAAGTTTTGAGAGTATTTCAAAAGCTGAAGTTAAAATAGCACATTTGAGCACACGAGATCACACCTGCTAAGGGGCTGCTTTTACTTAACCACTCCTCAAAACCCACTTCTAAAAAAAAATCTTACACATGCAATGAAATTGTTTCTCATTTTCAATTTTCTGCAGTTCCAACAGAAAAAGGTTTACCTCTGAGCTGTCACAAATCTTAATATGGCACAGCATAGGAAATAGCTGAGGAAAATGTATAGTGGATGGTTAAATAAGTAGTCCCCAAAAGAGCTGAGAGAACAGCAAGGACATAACTTCAACTTCAGAGCAGACAAACTATTTTTGGAGGGGAAAGCCAAAGATTAATTTATTTCACCTTGAGGAACTCGTGCTTTATGGTAGATGTTCATGCATACTAATCAGATTACCCTCAGAGATGAAACAGCAGGTTTTCCTCATTTTAAACAAAAATGAATATTTTGAGAAAGAAATGGAGCCAAGTGATTCTTCACCCCACCCTCATCAGCCCTTCCCAAGACCTTCCTCTTTCAGGGTAACAAATCAACGGCCTTGTCTTTCAGCATAAACTTAAGGTCAATGTACTTTGTATCGGTCTCAGAAAACAAAGGCAAAAATAATTTTAAAGAAAAATGTCTGCTTAAGAATCCCTGGGTATGGCAGCTGTGTCACTGAGACATGGGGAAAGGAGACATCTTCTGATACGTATTCCTCCTGTGTCTTTGACAAAACCTCAGGAATCCAAGAAGTACCAGTTCTGCAGTAAATTACACAGAAGAAACTACTCCGAGACAAGAAAGATCCAGTTTTAATAGCTAGCTCTTCCATAACAATTTCATTCTGCCTTGAGAGGACCATGTTATGTTCCTGCACAAGTCTCTCCCCATTACAGAGGGAATACTAATACTTCCTTTCCTGCAGTATTCACTGTCTGGTCTACCTATATGCTTACACCAGATTTAATCATTAACCAGTGTGTACAACAGCTGTCACCTTGGCTGTTACTCAGGTCTGTGTAGACAGCTAGTGTTGCCAAAGGCAGTGGAGTGCCAGCCCAAATACACACTACCACTGCCCTCCCCCTGTGCTGAAACTGTCCCCTTACTCCCTTCCCACTTGTAAGACAGGCCTGCTCTCACAGTGGAGACTCAGCTCAGGGTGCGCGACACTACCACAAGAGCTAACGCAGAAGAGTGCAGGAACATTGTCACGGCACAGGGCCAAGGACAGGACTGACAGGGGTTTTAATTATCATTTCAGCTGTGCATGTCCCCGGGGCATTTCTGCCATATGCAGCTGTCCCCTGCCAGCCCTGCAGCCACTCCAAGTGTCCAAGCCCAGCTCAGGTGCAGCGGAACACATGAAGATTGTCCACGTCACTTTCCTCCCCACTGAAACATGGGAATATTGGTAAGTTTAAAAATATATTACTGCCTTCAGTAATGTAAAAGCCCAACAGCAAATGAAATTCCTCCTGTCCGTTATATTTTTCAAATGTGTGCATATGATTTACCTGTGCACACAGCATCATACAGAGCTAGAAAACATTTAAAAGCTCTTTAAACATGCTCACTTTCAGAACAACATTTTAAAAAAATCACTAGAAACTTCCCTCTTTGTTTTTCTACAAGAGCCATCCATTTCATTGATGGTTTCATAAAACAGACCAATACAGTCTTTAGAAGACAGCTATTCTTTGTTTTTTGTCTTTTTCTCATTCTGGGATACAGGAATGTCATGGGAAAGGAAAGGGAGGTAGCCAGAGAAAGTGGAAGAATAGGAGCACACTAACTAGTTTTTATTTCTGTATTCCACAATTCAGTATATGAATTTAGACAGTTTAAATAAAGTTTTGTGTAAATTTAAATATTTGGGGGGGTTATTTTTATAAAATTATATAAAAAATTTGATACTGATTCTTCCTTTGCTCATAATGGTTACTCATTCATATTACAGATTAAGGTTACATTTAATGAGAATGTGAACATCACTGTTTTTTGGCAATTCATGGATATAAAAACTTAATACTGAATGGCTAAGAGCTCTAAGCTATCTGTGATTCTGACCTTTTTTTTTCTTTCAATTCAGTGCCATAGGATGAGGTTTAATCCATGCTAGTTATACTTTTACTTGCTGCTCTTGGTAACACATAAGTAATCAGCTGACAAGATGATCCCATGTAAAATGCAGTGTTTAGAACAGCCTCCTCACAAGCTTCCCAAGAATCATAGAATCATAGA
>VXAY01001890.1:9614-19809 GCA_013399855.1 Oxyruncus cristatus
TGATTCTATGATTCTATGATTCTATGATTCTATGATTCTATGATTCTTCCTAACTGGCGCTCCGTGTGGGGAGCCACAAGCATCTCTCAAGGCAGCTTTGTTACTGGGCAAGTCATCAATATTTTTCTCTTAGAGAAAACTGCTATCCTCTCTCTGTTACAATTGTGTTACTGCTTCACACTTCAATAAGCACAAGAGCACTTCTCTGGGAGAATGGAAGAAATGATGCTGCTAAATAAGGAGTCATGGCAGCCAGGCACACAGCTATCAGCTAGTCTAGCAGTGGAAGATTCTCCCATTCAAACCCTCTTCTAGGCTTCAAGTCTGCTTGAAGATGAAGTTTAGTGGATCCACTTCCAGATATGCAATGGCTCCCACTTCTGGTATAGGCACAACCAATTATTAGTGCATGGGCGGTAAGGGGACTAGAGCAGATTGAATGGAGGTCACAGCACAAAGCTACAGGTAAAGCCTTTGGTTTCCTTCACACTTAAACCTGAAGTTCTCTCTAAATCCCTTTTCTCTTTTGCCCCCTGTTTTCTGTTTTTAAAATAGATTTCTGGTATTTATTGTAATGTCTCCAGGGCAAATACAGCTATTCGCATTTCTGAGAAAGAGCAGAGAGATCAGGGTATTGGTTTAACATCTGCAGAGGTCAGTGCAGTCGCAGACAGAATGTGAGGGACTTCCAGCTTTTCCTCTCATAGATGCTGGAGAGCGGAAACATCAGAAAGACTCTCAGATAAATGCTCCTGGCCTAGACATTGCAACAGCAAAGTGTCTCTCTCTGTCAGAAAACTCTTCTACTCCAGAAAAATGGGCATGACTTTTGTTTCTTGCTCATTTATGGAATTTCACCTGCCTCCAAGAGCAAGAAATTTGACTCTCATATCCTTTTATTAGTGCCCTTAGCCCACTAGGAGTTAAACAGTTAAAGAGTCCTCCCTTATAGGCATCCAGCCACAAAAGATGAATTTATTTAGTAACTTTCTATTAATGTATTTTGTCACTATTCACTATGTTTCTTTATCTAGTCCCTGACACCTTTTTCATGTTTGGTTACTCAAATTCTAGAAGAGATTTCTCCGACATACTAAGATCTGAGTTTGGCATCAGATCTGCGCTTGCTGCACATGTTATTCTTTCAGTTTCTCTGCATCTTTCAGCAAAAAAAAAACAAAACTCTGTTTTGTCCAAATGTTCTCTTTCAGGCTTGATAAATTCTTCATAACCATGAAGAATTTCTTTTGCTACTCACTCTGCCCTTCTCTCCCACAGTCACTTGGAAAGAAGAAGATTGTTCAGCAGCATTTAGTAAATGCAGCTCCAGCTTAGTTTTCCCTGGAGGTCAGTGCACTTTTGGCTGCTCTTGCTCCTGTCCAGGGCCTCAAAAAGTACCATACTGTTAGTAATATTTTCCTAGTCCTGTGTTAGTAAGACCTCAGCAACAGCCTTAGAAGCTAAACAGCTGAACATGATCCAGAGGGCACAGGCTGCACTTTGTCAGAGCTGCTAGTGGGTGTTTTGTGCTGATGGTTTGTGACTCATAGGCCTGTGTTGCTGTTGGAAAAAGAAGAATCAGTACAAAGCTGTCTTCTTTTTAAAGAGTTTCTACTTGATAAGGTGTACCAGTCCCGAAATAACTGTTTCCTGTCCTTTTAAGAGTAAATCCTGTCTCAAAGAGCTCACACCTACAAGGAAAGGAGTATTCAGTGCTCTACCAAAACACAACAATTAAGCCCTTTGTACCACTGCCTCCAGGGAGTTCGGGCTTTATCTTTTCCTTCCATCTCTCTGTCATGCTGAAGCCACAGTGGGAAGTGAAGGCCTGTCCGCATCTGTCTTTGTCTCTAGCCTTAGAAAAAGGTAACTGATGGTACCAGGATATGAAAGTGAAGCTCAACAGAAGAACCTCCCTAATTAAAATAGCTGTACGCCATCCCCCTCCGTGTTTTGCAGTACTTGAGTTCTGAAAACAAACCCAAGTAACGCTTATCTGTGCAGTCAGTTTCATGAGAGGTCCAAGCAGAAAATAAATTTTTGTGAGATTGATATGAAGATGTTTTCTTCCAAATCCCTGGCAGCTGTGCCGCTCTGGAAACACCAGAGACCTGCCCTCTCCTCTAAACTCCAAACCCAGACCAATTTCAAGACTTGATTCTTGGACAAGCTCACCTTGCCTCACATTCTACTGCTTCTAGACTACTTTATAAAAATCTTCCCCTGTAAGCTGTTCTTCCTTTTTCCTTCCCTCTGGTTTCCTCCCTCCTTAAGTCTTCCTTCTTATTTTCCTGCTCCATTTCTGACACTCATCTTCATGCTGCTTTCAGGACACATTTGATGTTTCCCTCAGTTTCTCTGGAGAGCAGTGCAAGTTGTCACAGAACTGCAGTGGCGCTCAAGGGAACAAGACCCTCAGGACGTGTTGTTGGAGAAATCTGACGTGGCCATATCAATGATGGCTCATGACAGAGTTCAGCCACCCACTGAAGCAAGGCTCCTGGGGGACTTCTGAGCACTCCAGTGAAAAATCAAGTCCTAGGAAGGAAAAACAATTTTCACGTTCTGATCCCTGAGTCAGAACCATTCTGGCCAGACCAACCAACGATGAAACATATTTGCCGCATGATGCAAACCAGTTGTGTCTGATTAGAAGCCTAATGTGTGTGTCCCTCCAGAACTGTTCTGGAGAAATGGGAGCTCTCTCCAGAGTCATCTGAGAAATGCATTCTGCTTCCTGGAGGTATTGGTGCTAAGAAATACTGTGCTTCGTATGACTGTAGGAGAAGAGCTGTGCTTCTTATACTACCACATTTACCTGTCAAGCTGTTGGTGGCAGAGTTAATTCACTGACTGCTGAGGTGTGGTGTTATAAGTGGTCAAAACACTACACCATCCCAGTTTAGGGGGAACAAGTTGGAACATTTATTGAACATGCGCTTCGCGGTATAAAGGTTTGGTGGGCAGGACATGTTAATAAAGGGGAGGGGTTATGTTAAGTAGAGGACTGATTATGCTAGCTAGACAACTAAACAATTCTCTGCTAAGGTGACGCAAGGTGGTAAGCATTTCTCTGTAGCATGGGGCTACATAGGGAGAGGAACAAAGGAATTTCTACATCGTCTTGCAACATCATTACAAAGTCTTTCCATATCTTGCTAAGGGGAGACAGAGCTATCAAACATAGTTAAATATTAACAGGAACATTCTTATGGTATCTCTTGTGGTGAGGCTTTTGGCTCTCAGAGCAAGGAGTTTCTCCCAGCCCCCGCTGCCCATGGCTTGCTGCATAATCCTGTCAATTCCTTTTCAGTTGATAGCTGAGTTTCGATCCCAACATGGTGTGTGTACAGCCGAGCAATACTTTTAGTCATGACCACAACAGACTAAATTTTGGGCATACTTAGCACAGTTTTCTATCATCTTTGGTTTCCAGCATTCACCCCTCAGAGATGTGCAGGCTAGCTGCTCCTGAATGATCTCTTGGGACAGATCACTAGAATTCTCTATCTCAAAAGAGCAGTTTGTCGGCTGGAAGATCTATTTCCCCTTAAAACTGTGGGACCTACTTATGGGAAGGAAACGGGCAGAAAGTGAAAATTATGAGGAGTACATTGGAGTGCTGTTTTCCTGAGATCTGGAAGTTTTCCTTTTGCCATGAACTGTAGCATTAATCTCACACAGGCAGCTTATAAAATCCAAAGCAGCTTCATAACAGCAGGGCTGCACCTGTACATATGTAAATTTGATGTTAAATGTGCCTGGTCTGCAAATTGTTTATAAAACGCACTTAGAAAACACCTACAACAGTGTATGGACAAACATTCCTGTAAGGCGAACGCAGCAGCAGTAACAACCACCAGTCCCAATGCCATGAGCGCTGTAAGGTACTGCCAGAGTGAGATGGTCTGTCGTGGATGGAGCAGACTGTCCCTGCAGTGCCACAGGCTCTCTTGTCTCTCATCTCTGGCACTCCAAATGCTAAAGCTGCTCAGGCTGAAAACATCTCCCCGTAAGTTCCTTCCTCCAAACTTTCCACTTCTCGTTCCTGAAAAGTGTCTCCACTCACTAGTTCCTGCTCAGATTCTACATACTAAGAAAATAATTCTCTCCCTCCAAGCACAGCTTGCAAGAGCTTCCCCAGAACCCTCCTTGTCCTTTTTGGGCTTTCCTCACCTTACCTCCCCTTGTTGCCCAAAGTGCAGCCAGAGTTT
The DNA here is from genome assembly GCA_013399855.1 of Oxyruncus cristatus. NCBI lineage: Eukaryota > Metazoa > Chordata > Aves > Passeriformes > Cotingidae > Oxyruncus > Oxyruncus cristatus. The sequence goes on from VXAY01001890.1 coordinate 13,829, forward strand.
GGATTTCCCTCTACGTAAAACCATATGGGAATTTATGACAAATTCAGCTTTGTTTCCATTCCTGAATGGGAATTCATTATAAATACACCTTAAAAATCCCTCAAGCACGTGCTTGTTCCCGGGGCAGGTCCAATCCTCTCACTCCATCCAGAAGACACTTTCTTTCTGGTACTGTTTAAGAACAGGAATATGTCTGTCTCAGAGATACAGATGCTGAAATTTGCACCCACTTCTTTCATCTCTCTTCGAAGGAATATTTGCACTGTTTCCTTCTCCTTTCTAAAGTTTGGTTCTTGTTAACTGTGCAGGGTGGGGAAAACACTGCAGTGAAGTCTCGTATAGACAACGGAATGACAAATTGCCATGTCTTCCAAGGATGGCAATGTTTCAGCTATAAAACTGAAGTGCAGACATAAAAATCCCACCATTCATTCTGACTTCATAAAGTTATGCCATTTCATGGCAGCAATTGTATTCTACCTCCTCTTATTCTCATTACCAGTGAGCTGATCTGAATGAGAAATGAGAGCTTTAGAACAAAAGGCAAACTACAGATTACCACAATGCTCTGTATTTGACCTTTCTATCACCACTTGATTGCCTGTTCCCCAAGCACCTTCTTCATCTCCCAATCCCTGACCAGGCTTGGTTAGTCAGAGCCCTCTCTGATGACCATTTCCACTTATCTCCCTCCGCATGGAATTACAAGGTGAGGTTCTCCCCTCTTTTTGCCCTATCCTGAGCACTCACAGACCCCTCCAAACAGGGATGGGGATGCTGAGCAGAGCTGGTAGCCAGCAGCTCTGAGCCTGAGGTCAAGTCCTTCCTCAGGCTCTGGTGCAAAGAATGACCATGGAACAAAGTAAGGGCAAAACACAAAGGCACAAGAGCAGCATCAGCAGATTCAGCTATTTAACCATTCTTTGCATTTCACAGAGCAGTAACGTCTGTGTCATCTATCAGCGAGCAGAAAACACAGCACTGAGAGGCTGCTCAGTGCTTCCTATTGTACCCATGGGATACCAAGGACAACCTATTTCATTCCCCTTTTTAGCAGCCTTCTAAATATTTGAATGCTTTCTTGTCTCCCCCAGGCTGTTATTTTGTCAATTAGGCAATCCCTACCCTTTGCATCTTCCCTCCAAGTGTGGTCACGGACTCTCTGAAGTGGTTCCACATCTTCCTTTAAATCCTTTGCCTGTAAGGGACCTGCTTGCTCAGGTGAGGCCTCCAAACCAATGGCTTCTGGCCTTCCCTTTCCCACGTGCTGGGGTGACACCTCTGACTCAGCAGCCCAGTTCACTGTCAACTATAAGTGTCTGGTTTTTTCCACCAAAACGATGCGATACATTTTCTTAGTGAATCGCATCTGGCTAGTTGTCAGGTGGATTCAAATTACAGTTGTTCTTGTACTTCTGCAAGATAAAGAGGGTTTAGGATTTGGAAAGAAACCTCAGGCATGTTCCTGCTCTATATTACATAGCAAGGAGACATCATCAATGTTTAACATTCAAGAAGACAACACTCCCTCAGAAACCTCCAGCTTCCTGCAATCGGTGACTAAGTACTTAACTAAATCACTTTGTTGGTGCTACCTCCAAATCACTTAGAGAGACATGAAGTCCCTCCCTCTCCCACCCTCCACTTTCTGCGTTGGCATCCCCTGCACAAGTGGTCGTCTTTGAGGTGAAATGTGAACAGTCTAATAAAGAAATCAATTTGTGGAAGCATTTGTATTCTGCCCTTCAGATGTCTGTCTGAGTTAAAACCACCTCACTGTGCAAACCAGGGTCAGCATTAAATGCTTGCTCAAAAGGACAAGCCCTTGAATGAATCCGGAGTCTGCAGCTGAAACAACCTTTGCCAAAGAAAGGGCATGAGCTACCAAGGCTGGGTGACAAACTCTTTCTCAGCAGTAATATAGTTTTAGTCATGAGGGATTAGACAACCCTCCTTTTTTTTTTTTTTTTAATGAAATTCTAGTTAAACACAGTGAAAGTAGGTTAGTTCATAAACCATGAAGAACACAAACAACCATCCAGGGCACTGTTGTTAACGCTGATTCATATTTAAACATTGACCCTGCAGAGCTGCCTGGGTTACAGGATTTGTAAAGCTGTGAACCTCAGCTCTTGCTGCTCTGTCATTCATTTTCTCCCATTGCTTTTCCCCAGACCAAGAGGAACCCTGTCTGGCGTACAGATCTTTGCCTAATTAAAACTGTTTAATGAGTTGTGCAAACACCATTCTACAAGCCATTTACTACAAGCCATTAAAATACACACAACCATGACTAAAGTTACCTTAAATCATTTTCCCTGATTAAGTGCATGTGCTGAACGTGGCTATAGTAGCCAAGTGCAGAACAGTCTCCAGTGCTGAGAACTGCTCTTCCCCTGTAAAAGATCAGACAATATAAACACCTTTCTAGCTGTTTCTAGAGGCTTTGGGTCAGCCCATGCTTGACTTAAGGTTGTTGTAGGTACAAGATATAGGCCAAAACTGGAGTTAGAAATAGAAATGAGGTTACTCCTTGAAGATCTGTTAGCACATTAATCTCTGGGAAGCTTTAATAAATCACTCCATTGCTCACTATTTAAATCAGAATAGGTAAATGAAGCTTCCTACTTGTCCTTAAGCAGCCATTAAATCACCTTTAATGAAGTTCTGATTACTGACTATTGCCTGGAGGAAAAGTGGTGTAAATAGATAAATAATCACCATGGAAGCCTTTGTCTCACTGAAGTCAATGAAGAATTTAATTGATTTCATACCCATGGCCTCTAGGAGACAACAATTTCCTACACCTTGTGTTATTAGTGACTAAAATTTTACAATATGGCGAGTGACATATTGTTTATTGTCTATGATCTGGCTATAAAAACACTATAAGATTTATAAATAAGGAAGTATTCAAATAGTTTACTGATTTTTTTGCTTTTCTGTGCACTCTTCCGAACAAAAAGTCATATTTAATAGGGTCTGTATTTCAGTTTGATGGAGCAGTTTCTGTTGAAAATGTAGATGAGTTGAAACTAAAACACATACTTTGCAGAAATGTGTCACTTGTAATGACAGTTTTTACAAGGAAAAAAATAATATCTTCAATAGTTTTGAATTATTGCATACAAATCTTTTAAAGTTAGATTGAAACAATTTATGTACATATTTAGCATATCATTATAGCATTTTAATTATGCCATGCAAACTTATGAAAAATCTAATAAAACCTTACCATTCTTTGTCTTTTTTACTTGTTTCAGTGTTGATATTGACAGGTACAGGCAGAGGTTTTTTTATTTATTCAGTGATAACAACACTGCGAGAAAAGCAGTTGTTTTTATTTCACCAATACCGTGCAGATGACCAATACCGAAGGGTGATTTCTAAGGTTTCAGCTGTCACCAACATTTGTTCTCAGCCTGAGCATGAAAGAGACATGGTGACAATTATCAGAGGCAGACACCCGTTGGAGCTGTGGAAAGCAGTTTGTGTGAACAGAATAAGGTTTTTTGCCTTGGGTGTGCTAATCTTCCGTGTCTCAAATTGTCCTAGCATGCTAATTAGACTTGCTCCTGGCTTAGGTGCCACCGAAGATTTTTCCTTAACTTATTTCTTCCAACTGTCAGTCACTGACTCTCAACCTGCCCACACTTTTAAATACCCACCGCCAGTGATTTTCAGCACAGTCTGCACAGCAGCTGGAGTATTGCAAACACAGCGTGTTTCTGCCTCTCCAGCACACATCCTGCACGGACCGTCGAATCCGGGTCTTTACCAGCTGGGAAGTTTTTATGGACTCATCGGGAAAACCACAAAAACTATGGTTAAAGGCGCATCCTGTGCTGGATTCTGTAATGCCCTGTGCAGAAGGTTTTCAGTGTTCTGCAAGGTAGTCAAAACACGCTTACGGAAAATAACATCATGCTTTACCAGAAAACCTGTTTGATTCTCTCCCCTCACACATTTTCAGTGGTATAACGAAGCAGTAAAAAAGAAGATAAAATATGAAGTTTGGGAAAATGTCTGCTTCTCTTTTGCTGTGTGCATAGAAAAAAGCAAGTGTAGGTGTTCCTACAGACAGCACCAGCTTTGGCAGGCAGCTGGACTGGGCTAAGAACCTTTGCATAATTATGCAAACAAGATGGTGCATGAATTTATGTGACATTATTTTAGTCCAGATAGAACCTCATCTGGAAAGGCTGGTGATGAAGTATTCTACCAGGACCTATCGTAACAGTTGTAAGATGTAATGAGGAAAATCAGCTGAAGTGGAATGGTTGTTCTTCTAGTGACTATGGGTAATTTTTTTTTTTTTGCTATAATAAGATATTGCAGTTTAATGCATTAGTAAGACATAACTGTAATTCCATCTGTTTGATGCTGAGTTAGAAACTCCTCGAAGCTCATTATTAGAGCTGTACTCAGGGATCTCATTGAATATTTGTGGGAATTATTTAGATGAATACAAGGTAAAGGTGATAAAAACATTTAGAAAACCACATTTAGACAAACACACTGCTCAGGGAATTTGGCTGCCCCATTCCTGGAAGCGTTCAACACCAGGCTGGACAGGGCTCTGAGCAACTTGATCTCGTTGAAGGTGTCCCTGCTTATGGCACAGGGCTGAAATGAGATGATCTTTAAGGTCCCTTCCAGACCAAACCAGTCTGTGATTTTATGATTCTATGATTCTATTAAAATTGCCTCAGATGTTTGAAATGCTGCTAGAAGCCTGTAAGGATGTTACCCTTAATGTTTTAAAGGTTTTCCTTTTAATAAATAACACCATTGTGACTACAGACATGGCTAATTCTCTGTGAAATTGACACTGTAAGCAGGATGCATTGTTTGTGTGCAGAGAGATTCTGGATATGTATTGGAATTAGGTAAGAACAGATGTTGCATTAATATTTGGCTGCTGAGAAGACAGATGAGTGATTGCAGCATGGAAACATTAGGTAAATTGATAATGTACTTCCCAACACCTGCTGCTGTTTTTTCCTTTTGCTGGATTGAATATACCAGTGACATGAAGAAGAAAGGTGTATTACAGTTCATAGTTCTCAGTAATAGTAAATAGTAGTTGCAGCATTTTTTACATGTTCCTATTCATCATACATGCACCAGCATGCAATTACCAAACCCAAGAAATCATTACATTTCGGGAGGAGGTGGGGGAAAAAAAAAAAAAAAAGCCTACAGAGCAATAAATTACTCCATTTTTCTGGAGGGAGGCTCACTTTTGCTGTGGCCCAAAGTAGAATGGGAAAGGAACCCCAAGATATTCACCTGCAGATCGGTATCATGCAAGGAATACATCCCAATATAACACATGAAGTTTTTGCAACTAAACAACACTCCCTCAAAGCAAGAAAAAGCATCAGAACAGAACATATATTCTTTTCTACTTACATTGACTTACAGCATCACTTCCGCAGCATTGACTTTGTTTCTCTACTTTTCCACTTACCTTTTGCTGGTTTTGTGTTTTATTGAGTATTGGACTGTTGGTGTGTTATCCCTCATGTATTTTGTATCTGCCTGACTGAACCACCTAGAACTAACTCGACACTGACAAGGTGTCACAGGTTTAGCCCCTGTGCTTTTTACACAGTGTTTATCAACCCATAAATTTTGCTAATAAGTAGGAAGAGTTTGCACAGACAAAACAGATCTCCTTGAAATGGGGATTAAGATTTATTGCTACACAACAAGAACTAAGGGAAAATACTTATATATACAACTCTAACTAGTTTTCTTATAATAACAAACTTACATTTGTACAAATACCACCCGTCTTTCTTTTCCTCAAAAAAACAGTCCAGAGGAAGAAAGAAAAGGGAGAAAAAAAGTCTTTAAAGTAACAGTTCTAAACCCCCACAGCTTGAATCTCTCTCTCTTCATTGGAATGCAGGGAGTTTACCTCCCACCTCTAACTGCTTGTCTACAGCTTCTGAGGGTTTACTCACATAGTCGCC
>VXAY01001890.1:20184-31267 GCA_013399855.1 Oxyruncus cristatus
TTGCTACATACAGCCTTCAGGTGATCCAGTCTTGGCCTCAAGCCATCTCTGCCCTCCCCGGGCTATCCAGGCCTCCAGGGGGAGAACCCATGCTAAAGTTCTTTCACTCCAAATCGTTTCTACAGGTGGCAGGGGTTTTAGTTTTAAAGTCTTTTCCCCTGCTGGAAGGAGAGAGGGGGGGCTCCCCCTTGCCTCGGCACTCCCTCCTTTTCACTGACCTTGGAGTTTCTGTCTTATCTCAGGTCCTTCTCTGCTCTCCGCCGGCTGAAGTTTCTTCTGTAACGTCTCAGCCGAGCAGCTTTTCTCTGGAGTTTCCTCTCCACTCTGCTACATGCCTCGGTCAGAGGCTTCAGTGCCATGCCTGCCCCTGGCCCGAGGCCAGGGGAGAAGGGGGTCTGGCCTGCATTCAGGGGAGGCTCTCCTGCCTCCCTCACGCCGTGGCTCCGAATTTCTTCTGCGCCACACACACAGCCACCTTCTTTTCCAGTTTGTGTTAAATATGTAATTTGTAGAGATGTCATAGAAGTCTCTGACTGTCTACTTAGCTGGAATTTCACCTGGAATCAACCATCTTCTACCCCAATACTGAGGGGGATGGGCTAAACCATGACACAATGCAGCTCAGGGTCTTTTAGATCCTGACTCCACTGAGGCTGGTGATTCAGAAGTTGTCTGATATTGGTTTCAGAATGCATAAACATAAAATATTAAAACTTGATGCTTCAAAAGCTTGCATGGGAGCAATTCAACATTTACCTGAAATGTTACTTTCAAGTCTATTTCATCTATATTGAATGGATATCAACTAATTGAATGGCCCAGTTGCTGAGAATATTGTAATCTTTCTTCCTAGGTAGAACTGTACTCAAGTTAGTGAAAATAGCTCCCTATCAATTTAGGTGAAGACTCCTTGCCTGATGAGTGCACTGGGAAAAAAAAGAATGAAGAGACAATTTGCTGGTTTGCTCCAGATCCTATTATTTCACTCAGCCACACCATATCACCATAGGTACAAAGGCACATGCTGGTACTCAGTGAGCCCTGTGCCTATGTGTGTGTCTGTGTCTGTCTGTCTGTCAGTCAGAGACCAGCTAACTATTCTGAATTTAAAACAGGATTTGCACTTTCTGAATCATACGATGTCACCACTGTATTCACCACTAAACACTCACAATTCTCTTTGCCTACAGATAAAGACAGCTCCTGCTGGCAATATTGGGAGCCAGTGTTTGGGGCCAGGCCCGGCCCTTCCCCACATGCACATATACACACACGGAGTGAGTTGGTTCTGACCCATATCAATAATTCAGTGAGATTCCAATCCCGGATCTCACAAGGTGTCAGGTCTCCTCCACGGTGTTTTATCCCAGACACTTCCAGGAACAGTTTGGAGAACATCTCAGCACAGTTTAACAGCACTCAGAGATAAACTGCCTTGGATTAGAATTGTGCATATCTCTGATGACATCTGCTGTACAGGATGCTGACTGATGTGTTTACTAAAAACATCAAGAACACCAGCAGAACCTTGTACTTTTCTGTTAGAAAACCCAAAACTAACCCTATTTCCCTCTGGCACTAGTAGGTGCAGAAAGAGCAATTGTTTAAGAAACAAATTTTGGAAGTGTAAAGCTCCAGGACCCAGAACATTACTAACCACAATCTGCAAAATTCTGGAAGACCTACAGTGACAAAAGTAACATAGACACAGGTGATGCTGCATTCCTTTGGACATTTAGTGATTCATCTGCATCAGCCTGCACTGGTCACCTTTGGATGGGGACAAACCTGTTGGGAATATGCTTGGCTTCTTGAGGTGCTGTGACCTCCACTGGCTCTGCTCTAACATCAGTTCCACACTGTGTTAAACAGCAGGTTTAGAAATAAGCCATCAGTGTTTCAAAAACACTCAAGCTCCCTTTCAGACTTGAAAAACTCAAAAAAACCTAGGAAAACAAAGAAATTCAAACATATATGCTTACACACAATCATGGATTATCGAAAAGCTTCCAAGTCTGCCATATTGAAGTGTTTTACTTCAACATTTCTCAGTTATTTTCTGGCTGGAACTCATAATAGACTGAGGGGGGGTAATCACCAGGTTCATTACTGTGTGTTTCTCTGTTTGAAAGACTTCATTTAAGACTTAATGCCTTGAAATAGGTAAACTATGCGTTTAATCAGACAGCATCAGTTTCTATAACCCCTTTTCCAATCACTGCTGCAATTATAGGAAACCACACTCAGAAGCAGGTAGTATCTAGTGATAATTTTCTGGTTTAAAATTTCCAACTTGATAAAGAAAATTTAATTAGAGTTTGTAGTCCTTTTAAAGAAGCAGAAACTCTCTAGAACATTATCTTTAAGGCAGTGGAGGAAACAGTTTATTTTTGTTTTGATTCTGTGAAGTCTTTTTACTCAATATTCTTTTGAATTAAATATGGTTTGCTTTCAAAATACTGAAAAAATGTCTTCTCATCTCTTATTTGCAGTTTTTAGCAGAAAGCAACTTCTAATTTTCACTCAAACTCAAAAATATTTTAAACATTTTAGCTATCACTGAAACTATTAGTGATGATATCCCCATGCTGCCTATGACATTTTGGTAAGCACAATTATGTATTTTTTCAGAGGGGTCCAAAGAGATCCTGTGAATTCTTCTTTTGCATCTTGAAAAAGCATGCATTTGTCAGGAACTAAAACATAATACTCTTATTCTGGAATTCTGTGGCTCATACATTATTTGTGACCATTGGATTCGATAGAAGGGAAAAAAGAGCAGCAGATATCATCCCTATGTTTTGATGTAACTAAATGTGGTCAGGTGTCTTAGGGGGGAAAAAAAAGACTTTTTTTTAGTCTTACGGGAAAAAATAAAAGCAATATTTGTATTATTGCTGTAATAAAAAAAAATACAGAAAAGCAGCAAATGTATTGATCAGGAACAGGAAGGTTCTTGTTTTGAACAGCAAGTCACTTTATGCCTTTTATTCAGAATATTGTATTGTTCCACCAGGATATCTGGGACATAGATTAAGATATCCAAAATCTTAGTTTACTAAAGGACTTTATTGAGGACAAAAGAATGAGCAATTATATTCTGTACAGCAAATGTCCAATGATCTGAGGCTTTTGGTTTGCTCACAGAATCCACTACTTCTGGAAATGTTTACCGGGATGCTCTGAAGGCCTGTGTGTACAACAACACACTCCGGTGAGATGGTTTTCCCAGTCCTTCAAAAGCTGAATTATCAACCTTTTTCTGTGAACAACATTCAATCGGGGTGACCCCCATTCCTCCAAGATCCACACATAGAATTTCCATCAGAGAAAAAAAAAAAAGAAAGCTGACAACCAATCTTTTGACAGTACCACCTCTCTGCTAATTCTTCTGTTTTTTACCATCTAATTCTCATTACCCAAATTTGTACAGTCCATTGCTAATGTCATTCTGGTAATCTTCACCCTGGGGATATCTTGGATAATTTGAATTCCTCATAACTGCAGTCAGAACTTGTGATTGCATTTAAGTATCTGAAATCCCAAATGAGTCAAACATATTAGGGGTACCATGAGTTACAAACCCCAACCAATTCCGTAATGTGAAGACAGCTTATTTTTCCCTTCAGTCCCAATGTATGGGGGAATAGGAAAGGGCTTTACTCTTCAAGCAGCACTTTGGCATCATGGAAAAATACCTCTGGGAGTAAAATTCACCAGGTAAAACTAAGTGTAGTGTTCTGAGCTTTCTTAGTACTTCCACAGATGACCGTGGAATGCTGGCTTACAGTGCAGTTCACTGGCTGATGGCCAGATCACTGGGGTTGTGTCAGTGTAGTCTTTGCCCCCAATGATTTTATATATCCCTTTCATTTCCTCCATGATGCAAGCAAACATTTTTCCATAGATAAAACAGCCCCTGGCTAACAATCCCAGATCTTTTGTATCACTATTTCTTTTACTTCTTGGACTGGACAACTAAAGCTGCCACACAAAAAAAAAAAAAAAAAGAGCAGAGTGAAAACTCACCTGTGTGGCCAATAAAATTCTCGAGGGAAAACGTGTCCCTCCCAGAGAGCAGAAACCATACATATGGGACAAGACCTCACCTCAGCACAGTGAAGCTCACTCTATAAAAGCACGAGTGGATCTGCACAGAACAATCCCCCAAGCCTCCTCCTAGATTCCACTGCTGGCACTGCATACAGGTGGGGAATTCTTTCTGTCCCTCACACTGTAGGATGTCTGACACAGTCCTAGTGACAAATACCGCTGGAAAAGGGCTTCCTGGTTTCCCAGTCACCCAGATGTTGGAGCTGAAAAACACAGCTTGTATTTAACTACACCAATTTCCCTGTAGTTAGCTCTGATTCCTCTGCTCCCTGAGCTCCACAACACATCAGGAATTCAGCGTGGGAAACCAGGGGATAAAGGCAACTGTGTACTGAACATAACTCTCTGATTTTTAAGACTTTAAACCTGAACAGTAAGACACAAAATCATGACTAACAAGCTGGTTAGTGCTTTAAACATCCAGAGAGGCCAATGGTGTCTTAATGTTGATCATGATCTTAACTGACACTGAAAGAAAAGATTCCCCCTAAATCCTTCCATCCACAAGGAAATGTGAAGCTGTACCATAAGCAAAGGGAGGAATATGTAACTAGAGCCATGTTGCAGCCAGTATTTGATAAACCTCTTCAAAGCAGTGAAGCTTCTTCATACTTGTAGGAGGCCAAGGGGAGAGGATTGGAAGGAAAATTTTCTCCTTTGCCATGACTTCTCACCGAAGACTACCACCATGCAAGCCCCATGTCCAAATTGTACCATGCTTCTGGAAAAGAAAGACTGCAGAAATAAAAGTTTCAAACAAATCAGAGAGGCCAATGAATGTGAGTCTTATTTATAAGTCACATTTTGTCATTATCACAGACATTGTAATACATAGTGAACATTTTTCTTTCAATATGCTTTTTCTAAAATCAAAAACACTTCAATAGTTTCCTCTTCTTCTCTCAAAACACTGTTTTGGGACAAGGAAGATTGATTTAGCAACATGTTCCTTCAGAAGCATTGTGTTTTTTCATGCAAAATTATTTTGCCAACATTTGTTTTATGAGTTTTAATCTCTTTAACAGAAGAGGCAGGAAGAAATAATTGTCTTTATCTTACCATTTGTGGCTTCACCTTACTAAAGGGGCCTTGGGAAAAGGCAGAGGTGATGTGCTGAAATGAATTGCCACTGATAACTTCAACTTGGTAATATATGCTTAATATTTTCTATAAACAGAAAAGTTGAGATTTTGGGATACAACTGTCCAAAACCAGCCCAAGGCACACTAGCCTTAGTACATGAGGAGCAAAATTTGCCAGAATTGTGCTGATCCTTGGTTTATTTGGGATCAAGAGGCCAGGTGACTAAATTGTCACCTCATTCCACAAAAAATCCCTCGCATGAAATTTATGCCGTTTGTGACTGAAGGAGTTGGAGTCTGAGTTATGCAAAAGAGCAGAGAGAGACAGCATGAAGCATAGTGTATATGTTAAGATTGAAGCTATTCCTGCTATGTGGGTGGACCTGTTTAACATCCACATCCAGTGCTGCTTCACTTTACATTACATCATCCTGTGTTTGCTCTTTCATCACCAAAACTTTACTTCAAGGCATGTATCAAGTTAGAAACCTTGAAAAATCACTTCCACTTTAAATTCATGTCTCCTCTACCAGACGCAAGCAAGAAAATGGACTATTTAATTGCCTGTGACATCTCCTTGTGGCATTTCAGGTTCACTTATCTGCTGCACTCTTCTTTGACGAAGACATAAACCAGAGTTCACACTGTGAAACTTGCCCTAGCCTTTCCTCGGCAATACATGATAGTCTTATGCAGCTGTGAAACTGCAGTATGTTGGAGAAAAGCTGAAGTCCAAGAGGTCCTGTTTCAATTTGTGCATTATTATCTATTATACTCAAAATAGATATACTATTTCAATATACTGAAAAAGGTGATAAACTATGACAGGTTTTTCTGTAATGATCTTCATTTGCATAAAGCCAAGATGTGGAAGGAGGAACTCAGTCCTACAAAGGAGTGATGTCTATATGTGTTAAATACTTCTCTGATGTATCTGAGCATCTCATGTAATTAATATATTTATGCTAAGAGTGCTAATGAGGTAGAGATGGTTCATCTCCAGATGAGTGGTACCTAAGATAACTAATGATTTCTTGAAGGTCACACAAAGTATTCGTGCTAGAGTACAAAATCATCATGCCTTCAATATCCAAGATCACATCTTACCCATGGCATCTTTATAACTCATATACTGACATCCAAATGCACAGTGTTCAGAAGAATTTATATATCACCCTCCAAAATGGTTTTTGTTTTCCAATCAGGATCCTTGGAAACTTTTACCACCTCAAGGAGCAGGTGTCTGTTCCCATCCTGTCTCTCAGAGGTCTGATCCCATTGCCCAGGGATACACATCACTGCCTGCACCCCTCCCCAGGAACAGTCAGGCCTTGGGGGTTGCTGTTGGGGAAGTCATTGTATAGAGCTGAAGGAGTTACATTTTTCAGGATTTAGATATTCATTCAGAGCAACCCCATCTTGCTAGTAGTTCGGATTTAAGCTTCTCCTCTTTCCCAAGAATTGATTGTTTTGCTCTGCACTACCCAGTTGTACTTCAGTTGGAAGTGAAGAATGGTTTTGGAGTAGCTCTCAAACTTAAAAGTTGACCAGGAGCATTTTCTTTCCTCTCTTATTGGACAGGAACAGTATTTAGAAAAGGTATAATTGTAGGAAAGCTTTGATTCCCACTGACTTGGATGCATTCAGGATTACATCTTCAGCCTCAGTGACTGGGCTAATATACAGTCTTGGTCACACTGATGTCAAAGTTTTGCTGTTATTATTGGACAAAATGAAGAATAGATCAGAGTGTCAATAAAATATCAAGGACAAGTTCTTCAGGTACCAGGATTTGCCTACAGCCTGTGCTATGGTGAAACACACATTTTATTTCTGTGAGATAAAGGTTAGGAAAGCAGCATCTAAAAAGACACCAAAACCATCAGCAAAAAAATATACACCACAGTAATTAAGAAACGCTGTTGCATCTACTTTAGGATGTACCAAGAACATCATTGTAGGCACTATGTTTGATGTTTTTTCAAGACGTTTCCCCCCAGTAATTAGAAGTCTATAGAGTAGGTTAAAAGTGTATTGCACATTAAACAAGCCTTAGCTTACAGGATGAGGGATGAAGTGTGTGGGCAAAGAGAGGAGACTGGAAGAAGAAGAAGAGAATTCAAAACCATAAGTCTGTGTGTACAACCATGTAAAATTCATTCAAAATTAAAGTAGGCTCTGTGAAGGTTGAACCAACAATAATGTCAAGCAGAAGTGCAACCCTGTTTGTAGATGGGCAAACTAAGGTAACACCTGTAAACCAGAGACCTGCAACCCATGACCATGCAAATTTCTGTCTTTATTTATAACTGCTGTCCATGACATTTCTCTGTCACTCCTGCAGACAGTCAAAAACTCTGTAGATCCTCATGCAAGCAACATTTTGTTTGTCTATGGGCTGTAGGTTTTACCCAGGATAATGAGATGCCACATTTATTCCAGCACACATTCTAAATGTGCGAATTGCATCTGTCTTAACCTGATGCTGTGTTGGAAGAGAGAGAGAAAAATTACCAAAGACACATGCTGGTCTCTCTTTCAGGGAAATCAATGCATTCCCACTCAAGTAACGCCTACTGAAGGGATGTAATATCAAATCAACCTCAAAAAATTTGAATTGCATATTTTTGGAGGGTTTTGTAGTTGTTGGTTTGCAGTTAGTAGTATTTGACATTGACATTCCATTTTGCTTGTTTTAATCTTTTTTAATTTTTTTTTCTAACAGTCTAACACACATGTGCTGTACATGAAGGTGATAGGACAAATCTGGCACCTCTGTGACCAGTTTCTATTCCTGACAATGAGGGAATGAGGGTTCCTGGCAGTTAGGGTCTCTGAGCCCTGCTCTCTTGGCCACTGATGCTCCCTTGTAGTGGCAGGACTTTTGAGCCTTCAGTCCCAGGAATATTCTTCAGTTTTCATTTCACTGAATCTTCTGCTCAGAGAGGAGATCTCAGATACAACATTTTACTTGTATCTCAGACAGCAAAGAGATTTGGCCATGAATTTAGAGAAACTAGCTCTGTAGCCTAGGATCCAAGCATTATTCCTCTCCCTTATTTCTTAGCAAGTGCATCAACTGAGACTCCAGCACACCAAGGGAGAGTACCTGCCAAATAGGAAGCCTGTAGCTTATGAATGAGCTGTGCTTTTGGAGAAACCTTCCTCACTGAGAATCCTTCATCAAACAACAGGATGACACTCATCTTCATGTCTTGCATAGCTTGAAGAACAGCCTTTTGTGTAGCATTACCATCCAGGGGTACGAGTGTTTGACTTACAGATACAGTGAAGGCTCCCTTCCACAGGTCAAAGAGGAGAGATCCTGTTGCCCACACGTCAAGTAGTCTTTAAATCCTGAAAGCAAACATCAGCTATCTCCAGATTCCTGCAGTGAGAGGTTAATTTAATTTGACAGGATCACCACACACTGCATGAAATAAAGTACACATTTCATTTCTCTGGCTTCAGTACTGTTTTAATATTGTTGTTCTGTTGGCAATAGACCTGAGTTATGGTCACATTACAGAACAGATGCTAGACAGTCCCCTCAGAGCACAGTGAGCCACAGGTCAAGTGACAGACACATTTGCCTAAGCATCCCATCCTGACTGGCATTGCCATTGAGCCTATGAGATGGCTCAAATATGCCTTCCCCACCTACAAGGCACACTGGTGCATTAGTGTGAATAAATGTCAGCCAAAGGCACTATAGTCTTTTCTCAGCTTGGAGGAGTATCAACAACGTTGTAAGATTCAGTGTTAAGGAAAGCCATATTTATTTTTGTCTTGATCAGGTAGCCTTCAAATACACTGAACGAGTTCTCTAAGAAATCACCAGAACTAGAGAAATGAAAACAATCATAGGTCATGCTACAGTACCTGAAAATAAAATTATTAGTTTAAGATAGTACCTCAGGTCCATCTATAATCAAAAGGAAATGGTATGTTTGCCTTGCAAACAAAGACAAACAATTGCTTAACTAATTATGCTACAGGGGTTGTAGAAGCATTTGTCCTCAGTATGTCAGAATACATCCTGAAGTTTATCAGTTTGGGTTTGTTGTTCCTAAATCATTAGTCAGAAGCCTTTTTTTCCTTTCTTTTTGTCAGTTAGTTAGTTAGTTAGTTAGTTAGTTAGTTAGTTAGTTAGTTAGTTAGTTAGTTAGTTAGTTAGTTAGTTAGTTAGTTAGTTAGTTAGTTAGTTAGTTAGTTAGTTAGTTAGTTAGTTAGTTAGTTAGTTAGTTAGTTAGTTAGTTAGTTAGTTAGTTAGTTAGTTAGTTAGTTAGTTAGTTAGTTAGTTAGTTAGTTAGTTAGTTAGTTAGTTAGTTAGTTAGTTAGTTAGTTAGTTAGTTAGTTAGTTAGTTAGTTAGTTAGTTAGTTAGTTAGTTAGTTAGTTAGTTAGTTAGTTAGTTAGTTAGTTAGTTAGTTAGTTAGTTAGTTAGTTAGTTAGTTAGTTAGTTAGTTAGTTAGTTAGTTAGTTAGTTAGTTAGTTAGTTAGTTAGTTAGTTAGTTAGTTAGTTAGTTAGTTAGTTAGTTAGTTAGTTAGTTAGTTAGTTAGTTAGTTAGTTAGTTAGTTAGTTAGTTAGTTAGTTAGTTAGTTAGTTAGTTAGTTAGTTAGTTAGTTAGTTAGTTAGTTAGTTAGTTAGTTAGTTAGTTAGTTAGTTAGTTAGTTAGTTAGTTAGTTAGTTAGTTAGTTAGTTAGTTAGTTAGTTAGTTAGTTAGTTAGTTAGTTAGTTAGTTAGTTAGTTTGGGGTTTTTTCATTTGGTTTGGGTTTTTTTTCTTTAAATGAAGGAAAGTAAATGTGAGAATTTAAACTTGCATTGATTCCAGCTCCAAATAAAACTGCTGTGGTATTACACAGAACATGGAGAAAGTTGCACCACAAATAGCTGTAAAAGATCTTAATTCCAGAGGGAAGAGAAGCAGCTTGAGCAGTTTATATGACCAGTTACAGAATTTGATCAGGCAGAAATTATACTCATTTAGACTCCAGAAGCATAGTTTTGCTATAATCAACTTCCTTGGAAGTCTTTTATCCTACAATCTGGGTTTCCTTAATCTTGCTTTATGTCCCTGACTCACATATCTTTAGCAATTTTGCTTAACAGCAACAGAAATGTTTTATTCACAGTGAAAAAAGTTATCATACTCTCAAAACAACCACCAGCTTGACTATCAGAATTCTTCCGGTTACAGCTGGATACTAAGACACCATTGTTGTGCACACCCACTCATTTTGCCATGCTATCGAGCATTAATCATCATTGATTAATGTTGCCATGATCATTTACTTTCCCAAGATTGCAGATGGCTGCAAGGACAGTGGGATTTCCTTCGAAAGGCTGCTGGACCAACCATCTGCTTCTGTGACCACACAGGACTGCAAACCACCTCACTTAGGGGAATGCAGCACAGGAATTCAGTTGCCACCACTGAGAACACAACTGTTCAGAGGACAAAGTCAATGCATCCTCATCTCCGGGTGGGAATGTGGGAAGAGTGAGTATCTCACCAGATATTATCAGAGCCAGAGAAGAGGTCATGGTACCCCACATGAAGGTCTGATGTGACCCAGAGCAAAACTCAACTCTAAATTAAGCAGCTGCTTTCCATTACAAAGTTTTTGCATCTTTGCAGAAGCATTTATATAATGCTGACTTGCTGACAATACAGTGACTCTGGGCTAGACAGCATTTTATTTTGTAAAAACCAAAATTTCTCTGTCTAAAAACTTTAGAAATGGAAAGGAATCCAACTCAAGGAAGAATTTGTCCCTCTATTCTCAAGCAGAATATTCTGAATTTAGAATTATTCTTTTTCCCCATGCTGTGCTCAGCTCAGCTCAGCTCTTCTTAAAGTTAAAAAAAAAAAAAAAAAAAAGGGG
>VXAY01001893.1:5213-27445 GCA_013399855.1 Oxyruncus cristatus
CGCCGCCCGCCTGTGGCGCCGCGGCCCCGGTGGCCGCGGGAGTCGGGCCGTGCGGGGCCCGTCCCGCCCCGTGTCCCCCCCGTGTCGCCCGCAGGGGCCTCGCCGGGACGGGCCGCGCGGCCGTGGGGGCTTCCCTTCATTGGGGGTATTTGAGTGGCGGTCCCGCCGCACTCCGGCCCCCGAGGGGTTCCCGGAGCTCTGCGGCGAGCCGGGTGTCCCCCCGCGCCTCGGCCCTGCCGGGAACGTGGAACCAGGGAAGGGGTCGGGTGGGAGGGGACCTCGGGAGTCATCTCATCCCGCCCCTACCGCGGCCACGGACACCTTCCGCTAGCCCAGGGTGCTCCAGGTTTATCCAGCCTGCCCTTGGGCCCCTCCAGGGATGGGGCATCCTTTGGGAAATCCATTCCAGGGCCTCACCGCCCTCCCAGGGAGGAGTTCCTTTCCAGTGTCCCATCTCTCCCTGCCCTCTGGCAGTGGGAAGCCATTCCCTGTGTCCTGTCCCTCCATCTCTTGTCCCCAGTCCCTCTCCAGCTCTCCTGGAGCCCCTTTAGGCCCTGCAAGGGGCTCTCAGGTCTCCCTGGAGCCTTCTCTTCTCCAGGGGAACCCCCCCCAGCTCTCCCAGCTTTTCCTCATAGGAAAGGGATGTTTTCCATCATCTCCATGGCTCCAGATTGATTGGAGTAAACAAGGGACCCATCTCAGGAGGAAACACGTTTTTCCACGAGGGCTCCAAGTGGATACAAACAGCTCAAAACTGAGACTCCCCAGCGGTGGCAGCGTCACCTTAAAAGTCCCTTAAAGCCCAAGGTCTGATGTCCCATAAAGAGGATTTCCCATTTTTCCGTGGAGGAAAACATCCCAGGCCATGGAATGTGAGGGAATATCGTTAACAGCACCCTGGAGAGCTTTAAAAAAAAAAAAAGAAAAAAAAAAGTCAGTATTTACCAATGGAATTGTCAAAACGGGGGTTAAACCCACGGCTGTCTTTTCCCTTAATTCATGGAATTGTTCCTCCTGGGAGCTGCTATTTTGGGCTGCTGTTGTGCTCCTGAGCCTGGTGAAATTAAAGGAGGAAGATTAATTTCCCCCTGGAAATAAAAGCCGGGAGATGGGTTTAACTAAATGAACCATAATATTATTTTTTATTAATGTTTTATGTTTCACCTCGATCCGGGTGAATTAAAAGGGAGGGATCCCGAATTCCACTCCTGGAATTAAGTCCTGCAAAGGGGGAAGATGTTGGGTTTGGGTGGGACTTTGAGGAGTGGGTTTTTGATGCCCCTGCGTGGAGCTGGAGGCCAGAAGGGCGCTGAAAAAATGGGAATTAAAGGAGGAACTTGGAGGCTTTGGAAACAGGGAAAAGAGGAATGGGGAGGGATGGAGTGGGAGAGGGAAACTGGATGAGGGGATCAGGTGTTAACACTCAGGATTAGCAGAGCCACAAAAACTGAATTAAAAAAAAAGCATAAAACACTGAATTTAACAAGGAAAATGGTTCAACTTATGAGGGAAGTGGGAATTGTGCCGGAGGAGTTTAAGTTGTGCTGTGAATCCCGGGATCAGGGAAGCCTTGGGAGACCAGTCTGGTGTGTCAGTGTCCTTGGAGGTGTTTGGGGCAGCTCCTGGTGTGCTGGGCAAGGTCAAAGGAATTAATAAGTGCTGGGAATTCCTGCTGGGATCACTATCCAGGGATCAGCTCTACCAGCAGGGAAGGGAGCAGGAGGAGAAGCTGGGAGAGGCTTGGGAGGAAAGTTTTAGCAGGGATGAGCCCACAGGAAGTTGTGGTGTGTGGAAGGGCTGTTTTCTGAGTGATTCCCGGGGCTCCATCCCCTTGGGAACAGCGGGATAGTGACTTAGAGCTGTTCAGTTGCTTCCTCAAATTCCTGTGCAGGGGCAGGAATTGAACTGGGTGATCCATGAGGGTCCTTCCCAACTCAGGGTAGTCCATGACTGGGATAAACTCGGGTTTGTGGCTGAGATCAGCATCCCCAGAGGTGTGATGGCAATGGGAACACTGGAATCTTCTTCCCACACAGGGATGGAAATCTGGGAATGCTCCACTAAATCCAGCTCCTGCCTCTGGCTCAGCTGGGCTGAGCAGCAGAGCCCAGCAAGGCCTGGGCTCATCCCTGACCTCAGGACTTCCATGGTCCTGGGAGAGCTGGGATCTGCCTGGTGGGAATGCTGAATTCCTCCCTCACTCCAGAGGCTGGCAGCTGGAATCGGTGCCTTTGAGGGAAGTGGGAGCTGCAATCGTTCCAGATTTAGCCTCCTAATTGCCCTGTGGATTTATTTGCCATCCCCTCCAGCAAACCAAGTTGTGCTTGGATTCCCAGGATTTTGCTTCTCCTCTAAATTGGGGTGTTGACACGGACTGGGGATTTGGGGTGGGAATCACTCCCAGCTTCCCAAATCCAACCCTGCCAGGGCACAAGGGATAGAACTTCCCAGCCCTTTATTCGGGTCCTCGAAAAGGAGAGGGGGAACGTGGTGGTTTCTGCTGCCCCAAAACTTCCAGCCCGGCCCTTCCAAACCAGGCTGGGAGGTTTGGAAGCCTCAAATCCCTGTTTTCCCTTTGTTCCAAACCCTCTGCCAGCCCCCCTTGGGATTCATCCAAGGTGGCAGCTAAATTGGGGTCATCTGAGATCAAACAGCGGCAACAGTGAGGGGGAAGAGAGGGTTTTGTTTCCCCTCAACAAAAGGCCTGAAGAAGGGCATTTACCTTCCACCTTTGGGAAAGCTGGAATTCCAGGAGGCAATTCCAGCGGCTGTGCTCTCCCACTTTTAATTTCATCCAGCCTTTATCGACCTTTTTTCATCCCCTTTTCTTGTAGATTACAGTACCTACAGCCAAGCTGCAGCTCAGCAGGGGTAAGTAGCTTCTCCTCCTCCCCTCTTTTTCAAAAGATGCCGTAAAAAACACGTAACAACTGTGCTTCAGGCCTCCCTGAGGTACGTTTAGAAATCCTGGAAGCTTCGGGATCCTTTAGAATTCCGGCAGAAACCCCGTTTGGCTGCGGGGGGGGAAATCGGTCTCGTGACGCGGGTTCGGGGCGAGGTTATAAAATGTCTTTACGTTCATTCCACAGCTACAGCGCCTACGCACCCCAGCCAGCTCAAGGATACGCACAGACCACCCAGGTAAACCACGGGCAAGGGGGTGGAATTGCTCCTCAAGCACCTGGAAAATCCAGGGGGTCCGCCCAACCACGGGATGTCGTCAAAACCCGGGGTTAAAAGTTGTTTCGTGGCAGCTTAAACTGCCTTTTTTTTTTTTTTTTTTTTGGTTTTTCCCCCCCTGGCCCCGTAAAAGCCAAATTCTCACTTGGTGGGTGTTTTAATTGGAGGTGTAGGAGAGGAAAACCTGGGGGGAAAAAAAAAAAAAAAAAAAAAAAAAAAAAAAAAAAAAAAAAAAAAAAAAGGGGGGGGAATTGCCTTTTGGGAAGGTGCAGAATTGGCCAAAGGAGAGGAGGGAGTTGATTTTTGTTGTTCTCGCTGTTCTTGCTCTCTCAGTTGGCTGGACTGATAAAAACCACGATGATCTTGAAGAGATTTAACTTAATGCTTATTTTTAACCTTTAGAATGCAAGTTACTACAACCACATTTGTCTACCAACTCCAACTATGTTCCCAAAGGTAAATTCTTGTCCTCAAAAAGTCGCTGTAGGTTAATTTTGCCCTCCAGAGGAGGAAGGCAGGTCCAGGCTGGGCATTTGGGGCAGCTGAGAGGAAGGTGAGGGTGACTTTTGTGTTAAATAAGTGCTTGGAGACACTTTTCGGAGGAGCTGCTGCCATTTGTGGGTGAGATGGAAGGGCAGGAGTGAAAGGGCAGGAACAGGAGGCCTGAAAAACATCCTCTGGGGGAGGCTGGAACCACTAAAACCAGCTAATTAAGCACCTAGCCAGCTGAATGCACTTAAACCAGATAATTAAACACCTAAAACCAGTTAGTTAAACACCTAACCAGCCAAAGTCAACTAAAACCAGCTAAACACCCAAAAGCAGCTAATTAAACATCTAATCAGCTAAATTCACCTAAACCAGCTAATTAAACACCTTAAACCAGGTAATTAAACACCTAAACCCAGCTAATTAAACACCTAACCAGCTAAACTCACCTAAACCAGCTAATTAAACACCTTAGACCAGGTAATTAAACACCTAACCAGCTGCACTCACCTAAACCAAGCTAATTAAACACCTAATGCCAGCTAATTAAACACCTGAGCAGCTAAACTCAACTAACACCCAACCATCTGAACTCACCTAGAACCAGCTAATTAAACACCTAACCAGCTAATTAGATACCTAACACCAGCTAACTAAACACCTAAACCATCTGAACTCACCTAGAACCAGCTAATTAAACACCTAAAATCAGCTAAACTCACCTAAAATCAGCTAACTTAACACCTAATGAGGTAAACTCACCTAAACCCAGCTAATTAAACACCTAACCAGCTCATTAAACAACTAACCAGCTGAACTCAGCTCTGGGTTCGTGGCCATGGGAAGTTGGGCAGCATTCCTGCCTCCTGTACTGAAATTTCAGGGGCAGTGCCTTATTCCTGCCCTCAAGGCTCTCCTGCTCCCGCTTCAGGCCGAACATCCCGAAAGCTTTCAGCTCCAGGGCTCCCAGAGGCCTAAATCCCATGGGAATGTGGAGGTTAAAGCTGTCCCCGTGTCCCTCGTGGAGCTGGGAGCAGAGCTCGGGAAGGAGCTGTTGGAAGGAGGCCGGTGCCCGGAGTGTGAGCTGGCAGGGCATGGCACGGGACAGCTGGTGGCACTGCAGGGCTGGACCCTGCCCTTCCAGCACTCACTTGGGACTTAGATTTGAAAATAACCTCGAGGAAGGGAGGAGTGCAGAGCTGATCCCTCACTGGATGCAGGGACACCAGGATGGGAGTGGCATCGCCGGGGTAATTCGGGTGTTCCTGCAGATCCTGTCCTTCCATACGCACATCAGCTCTTCCTTTGCAAATGAGCACCTGCTGGGCACGAGGAATATTCAGGGTGACTTAATTAAAACCTTAATTAGGTTTCCTCCAGCAAACGCTAAAGGTGGCTTGTTGTCCTCGGTGCCCCACTCCCACCTTCCGGGTTCACCCTGGGAGGATCCCTGGGAGTGCCGGGGGTGCCCAGGCAGTCGGGAAGAGCTGGGAGCTTCCAAGTTCGCTTTGCACAGGGGCAGGGGTGTGCGGTGAGGGGGCAGAGCCCTCCCTCCCCTCAGTCCTGGCAGGGAAAATCCCGCTTCGTAACCTCACCGCGGAGCCGAGCCGGGAGTCACCGCAGCGCCTAAACTTGCCCCGCTTGGCTCTGGTTGCGCGGAGCGGCTGCAGCTCCCGCGGGTCACGGCTGCTCCTGGATTCACGGGTTGGCTTTGTGTCCCCTCTGGAGCAGACGTACGGGCAGCAGAGCTACGGGACCTACGGGCAGCCCGCGGACGTCAGCTACAGCCAGCCCCAGAGCACGGCGACGTACGGACAGACGGCCTACGCCACGTCCTACGGGCAGCCCCCGACTGGTGAGAGCCACGGGGACACGGCGGGGTGGGGAGGGACCATAAGGGTCGTCCCGTGGGCAGGGACACCTTCCACCAGAGCAGGTTGCTTTGGCTTTATCCAGCTTGGCCTTTGGACACTTCCAGGGATGGGGCAGCCACAGCTGCTCTGGGCAGCCTGGGCCAGGGCCTCCCCACCCTCACAATTCCTTCACAGCATCCCATCTAACCCTGCCCTCTGGCAGTGGGAAGCCTTTCCCCTTTGTCCTGTCACTCCATGTCCCTCTCCAGCTCTCCTGGAGCCCCTTTAGGCACTGGAAGGGGCACTAAAGTCTTCCCAGAGCCTTCTCCAGGCACAGCAATCCTAACTCTCTCAGCCTTTCCTCATAGGAGAGGGGCTCCAGCCCTGGGAGCATCTCCGTGGCCTCCTCTGGACTCGCTCCAGCAGCTCCATGTCCTTCATGGAATGGTTTGGGTTGGAAGGGACCTTAAAGTTTAACTAGTCCCCCCCCTGCCATGGGCAGGGACACCTTCCACTATCCCAGGTTGCTCCAAGCCCCGTCCAACCCGGCCTTGGACACTTCCAGGACTGGGGCAGCCCCATATAAACGTGGATAAATGGACCAGTTCAGTTTTCAGGGAAGGGTCTGGGGGCTCAGCAGGGCTGCAGGATATGCTGTGCTCCCAAGGAACAGTGTCCCCAGCCGATCTCCACAACCCCCACCCTCAGCGCTTCCCTTCCCTGGCAGTCCAGTGGCAGTGCCATGTGCCTGTTCTGATCCTGTACCTTCTCCTTCTGGTGTGCTTCCCACAGTAGCAGGGACCAGCCCAGGGTTGATCCTGCTCGCTCTTGCGTGGAAAATGCTGGCTCATCCCGGCTGAGCCCGGCGTGGCAGCCCTTGAGGTGTCCCTCGGGGTTAGCGCTGAACGCCTCGAGCGCCGGAGCTCCCACAGGCAGGGACAGGGGGGCTTGGCCAGCCTGCAGTGCTCCTTGGCACCTCCACATCCCCAGAACCTCTCCGTGGATACAATCCTGAGCACTGACAGCCGGTGCCAGGACATTTGGGGTGACTCCATTGCCATTATCCCAGCGTTTCCTACGGGATAAACAGCATCCTGCCCCCCACCTTTGCTTTGGGGTTTCCAGTGCAGACACTGTTCATTAACATGCTCTAAACTATCCCAGCGTGTGCTCTTGGAGCTGGAATTTCCTCCAGAGGAGTGTCTTATGTTTAAAACTACTGGGACGTTGTTTAATTCATGTTTATTTAATGTATATTTGGGCTGAATATTCGGGAGCCTTAGAAAGCGGATTTCCTCTCCCAGTGTTTTTTGGGCACCGTGTCCTGCGGATTCATAGGAGAGACGTTATAGATATTCCAGTTCCCAAGGCAAGGGAATGCCAGGACACACAGTGGGATATCTGGCTGCAGAAACCACTCAGGAATTCTTCAAAAGGAAAAGATGAAGAGCAAATACTCTCTCCAGTTAAAATTTAAATAATGTAACATCTTTTTACATGGATAAGGAAAATTCCTCCGCGTGAGAGGCAGTTCCCTTCATCCCGTGTCGCTGTGGCTTATCTGCGGGTCTTCTTCCTCTCATTTAAGAGGATCCAGACAAAACTTGGCAGCAAAAAGGTTTTGTGAACTTCCAAAATTCCTTTCTTAGAAATATTTACGTCCCTCTAGTGCTTCCTACCGATTCCAGTCCCTGAGGGGGTCACAGGGGACAGTGCTGTTTATGTTTTTCCTTCTCCTTTAACAGGAGATTTTTTGGAGGAATAATAACAATAATAATAATAATGATATTAAGCTTTTTTTTTTTTCTGCACAGCTGCTTTGTTTTAAATTTTTTTTTAGGCAAAAAGCTTCATTTTCTTTTTATCCATTAAAACTAAAAACAAACAACAAAAAGAAAAACCCAAACCAAACAACCAACTCAAGAAGTGGTCAAGTGAAAGATCAGACCTCCAAGTACCTGGGCCGCCGTGGCGGGGCTGTGGCAGGACTGTTGATGTTGTTCTCCGGGCACAGAGCCAGGCTGGATTTATCCTTCCTCCACCTGCCTCTCCTTGAGGAGCCAGAGCTGTGCAAAGGAGACTTCAGCCTCTCTCTCCCTGCCTTTCACGCTCCATAAATCCCAGGGTGCTGCCAGGGCCAGACATCCACGTGTCCCGTGAGACGTGCGGTTCCTGTGCTTGAATCCCAATCTGGTTTTTTCCTGAGCATCCCCTTTTTTTTTATTATTTGCAATTCCTTAAAGCCAAGTGCCTTTTTTTTTTTTTTTTTTTTGGCTGGGCAGCCTGGGTTTTGGATAATGTGTTGGTGTGGTCAAGGAAATCCACATTTTCTGTGGATACTCCCTCCCAGGACTCTGGGAATGGCAGAGGTGGTGCCTCAGGTGAACCTTTTTTTCCCAACCCTCCAACGTTCCGCCTTCCATCAACTCCTGGGACACCCCAGGAGAGAGTTACCAACCTCCTTCCCTCCCTGGAGCTGTAGGAAAAGTCCTGGAGCCACCCAGTGGCTTTGTTCCAGAGGAAAAGGGTTTGGGAGCAGCTGGATTAGGGATCACTGGGCACCATCAGACCTGTGGTCATGGTTTGCTCTTTAATATATGAAGGTGAATTACAGGAATAAATAAAGAGCATTTAAATGTCCAGGTGTGGATCTCCTGGAAGTGGGAATTGCTCTCTAAAGCCAGCCAGCCCCCCTGACACTTCACTTTAGCTGGGAGGTTTAGGGCATTGCATATTTAAATTCCTGATGGATTTAGAATTTGAAATGAACTCAGAGCTGCCATAATAACCTGTCATCCCAAAACAGAGTGGAGGGAGGGTCTGCATCGCTGCTCCAGCCCCTCCAGGATACACAGGCCAAAGAGGGGTCAGCTCTCTGTCAGAATAAATCCTTCTGGAGAGAAGAAATCTCTCTCTAAATCCAGGCTTTTCAGCTGATGTTCTCTGAGGATCAAATCCTGCCAGCTTCCCCTCCACCTGGAGGATTCCTGGTCTTCAGCAAGGGGTTCGTTTGGCTCCTTTTGAGGGGAGTTTGAACACCTGAAGCAGTTCTTCTGTTACCTTCCAGCAGCTGACTCGGCTTTTATCTTCCCAGCTGGGAGGGTAGAGAAGTGGTGCAATATAAACACCCCCCTCGAACCCACAGCTCTTGAGTGTTCCCACATTGCCTAAACTCAGCTTTGGGTTGGAAATTTAGACCGGGGGAGGGGGGTGGGAAATCCCTGCCTTGCCTTTGGTGCAAACCCTTCCTGCTCAGCACGCGCTCCCGCGGGGGAAATGCTCCATCTAGAGCTGAACCCTTAAAGTTCAAGGTATTTTTTTTTTCCTCCTCCCTTTTATCCCCTTGCCTGTGCAGAGCCACGTGTTGGCAAAGCTTGTGCTCCCAGTGACAGCACTGGGAAAGGGAGTCCAGCACTGGGAGGACCGTCCTGTGGCTCCGAGTCCAACAGGAACAGCCCAGGGCAGGGCTGTGGCTGCAGCACACGCTGCAGGCTGTACTTAGGCAAAGAACAGGGTTTTTTTTGGGTTGTGGTCCGGCTTTGGCCGGTTAAAATAAGGATTTATTTAACTTCTGGTGTCAGTGCTCCCTATGGAATCGCTGTGGTGGCTCACATGGAAGTATTTGTGTGAAGCTCTAAAAATTGTCCTGTTGGGGCATCACCTTGTTCACCCTTCTGAGCAGCACTCGGGACTTTGCTTTTCAGAGAACAGAAAAGAGGAATAATGACTGTAAAAACTGATTTTCAAGTGATTCACTCAGACTGTAAAAACTGATTTTCAAGTGATTCAAGTTATTTTCAGGTGGGGGTCCAGTTTATGTTCCCAGGTTGGGAGCCTTGGAATGGGGAAGGGATTGGGGGGCAGGAGGACGCAGGAATGGGCAGGTCACAGCCTCGTGTCTTCTTTAGGGTCCTGAGGGACACCAGAAAGCTGAAGTTTGGGTTTGTTTGTTTTTTTTTTTAATAAATCTGCTGCGCAAACTTCCTCCTCTCACCCTCTTCCTCTTTCCTCAGCCCTAATCGGGGAATTGAGATAAAATGCCGCAGCACAATTTGCCTCCAGGGGGAAGTCTGTCCCGAGCCTCCCGTGTTTATTAAAGCCAAGAAGTGATGGGGAAGCTGTTGTTTTCACTGGGCCCAGGAGTAAGCCTGAGACCAGCCAGCTGCTCCTCGGTTTATATTTTTAGCCAGTCAGGTTTTCTAACACTATTTGTAATTTGCTGTTTTTCCGTCTTAAGTCTCTTTTCCTTAATTTGAAAACTTGCTTGGAAGGTTCTGAGCGACATAAAGCCAGCTGACCTTTGTGACAGGCTAAATGGTCCCTGAATTATACAGGAGCCGTTTTGGGACCTTGGATATTCCCGTCAGACTGTTCAGAACGAAATCCTAAAGCTCTGGAGCTTTTTGCCTGAACTAAACTGAAATTCTGAGAAAAGGGAAGGTACAGAAAACATCAGGAGCCGCCTGATGTGTCTTGTTTGACCTTTTCTCTTTACATGCCAGCAAATGGAAAGTGCTTTTCTTTTGTTTCCAGCATTGCTGATTTAAAATCAGACTTCAGAAATGCCTCTGAGAGGCTTCCCAGGTCAGCCTGGTGCCGTTCCGGGCCTTCATTTTTCGGAAAAGCTGAAAGGATGGGACTGTACTTGTTAAATCAACTGGAGTTCTTTTACTTTGGAGTTGGGGGCAGGGGGGGGATGGGTGTTTGTTTTCCTGCCTTTGTTGAGGAGATGCTGCAGGCCTCAGC
Source organism: Oxyruncus cristatus (assembly GCA_013399855.1). NCBI lineage: Eukaryota > Metazoa > Chordata > Aves > Passeriformes > Cotingidae > Oxyruncus > Oxyruncus cristatus. Next base: position 15,482 of record VXAY01001893.1, read on the forward strand.
GTGCCCTGCCTGTGCTCTCACTGTAAACAATCCTCTGGATGCTGCTTCCAGAAAGTTCCTGGGAGTGGGGTTTTGGGATGCTGAGGGTAGAGCTGGGGCTGTGGGCTGAGGCTTCTCAGGGTATGGGGGGGTTTCTCTGAGGAAAGTGAGGGGCTGGTGTGGGTTGGTTGGTGACTTTCAGGTTGTCTGAGGTGGTAAAAATGTGTCTGTGCCCTGAGAAACCAGTGTCAGAAATGCCAGAGTCCAAAATATTTGGGTCTTACAGGAGATCTGGAGAGGGACTGGGGACAAGGGGAATGGCTTCAAACTAAAAGAGGAGATTTAGATGGGATACTGGGAAGGAATTGTTCCCTATGAGGGTGGGGAGGCCCTGGCACAGGTTGCCCAGAGAAGCTGTGGCTGCCCCATCCCTGGAAGTGTCCAAGGCCAGGTTGGACGGGGCTTGGAGCAACCTGGGCTAGTGGAAGGTGTCCCTGCCCGTGGCAGAGGATGGAGCAAGCTGAGCTTTAAGGTCCTTCCAACTGAAACCATTCCATGATTCCATGGAATACTCTGCTCAGCAGCATCCCAGCCTTCAAGGATGGAGGAATTGACCCAAAACAGGTGATAAAAAGAGCAGAAGAAATGAGTTTTCTTCCTCCACCAGTGATGGCTCATTCGGGATTGAGGCTGTTCCCAGGAACCCTCTGGAAGCACCTGCCTCCTTGGGAAGCCCCATGACATGTTTGCTGCTGTATTTTGGGTTCAGGAGCCTCTTGTTCCCCTGGGAGAGCAGAATTTGGGAGCTGCCTGGGTCAGAGGGGCTGGCTGGGCTGTGCCATGTTCCCGACCCAGGGTTTGGGGCTCAGGAGAGCAGCGTTGCTGCGGCTGCTGTGGATCTCTTGGATTTCATTGTCCTGGCTGAACAAAATGAGGGATAAAGCACTTTGGAGAGCCCTTTTCCTCCCAGCCCCTGGCCTTGGAGGGTGTGGGTTTGTGCCACAGCCAGAACCCGTGCCCAGAGTGGAGCCCAAGAGCCCAGGGTCGGGGGCGGATGGTCTCCCTGGTTTCCTTGCTTGCATCCCGCTCCCGTTCGTGCCCCCCTTTGTCCGGAGTGCCCCACCGGTGCTGTGTTGCAGGTTACAGCGCCCCGAGCGCGCCCCCCGCGTACCCCCAGCCCGTGCAGGGCTACGGCAGCGCCGCCTACGACACCAGCACGGCCACGGCCACCACCACCCCGACGTCCTACGCCGCGCCCGCCGCCTACGGCACCCAGCCCGCCTACCCGGCCTACGGGCAGCAGCCGGCCCCCGCCGCGCCCGCCAGGTACGGCCTTCCTCCTGCTCCTCCTCTGCCTCCTGCTCCTCNTCCTCTTCCTCCTCCTCCTTCTCCTGCTGCTGCTCTTCCTCTTCCTCCTCCTTCTCCTGCTCTTCCTCTTCCTCCTCTTCCTCCTCCTCCCCTTCCTCCTCCTCCTCTTCCTCCTGCTCCTCATCATCCTCCTGTTCCTCCTCCTTCTCTTCCTCCTGCTCTTCCTCCTCCTGCTCTTCCTCCTCCTCTTCCTCCTCCTCCTCTTCCTCCTGCTCCTCATCGTCCTCCTGTTCCTGCTCTTCCTCCTGCTCTTCATCATCCTCCTGTTCCTCCTCCTCCTCTTCTTCCTCATCCTCATCCTCCTCCCACTCCTCTTCCTCATCCTCCTCCTCTTCCTCATCCTCCCCCTCCTCTCACTCCTCTTCCTCATCCTCCTCTTCTTCCTCATCCTCTTCCTCCTCCTCTGGCTCCTTCTCATCATTCTCTTTCTCTTCCTCCTCTTCCTCCTCCTCTTCCTCCTCCGACCACCCACAGCTGCACGCACTGCTTTCGTGGCACCTCCTCCCTGCCTGTTTCACCAGAGTTTTGCTTCCTCCTCTTCTTCTTCCTCTTCCTCCTCCTTTTCTTCCTCCTCTTCCTCCTCCTCCTCCCGCAGTGATCCCCCCCAGCTGCCCCCACTGCAGCCCCTCCTCCCTGCCCGTCTCACCGGAGCGTTGTTCCCGCTGGGGCCGGGGGAGCGGCGTGGGAGGGCTGTGCTCCAGCTCTGTGAGTCACAGCCCTTCCTGGGGGATGAGGGAACAACCACACACAGAACCCAGGCTCTCAGCTCACACTGCAGAGCAGAAAACAGGCCCAGGGTCAGGCAGGATGCTGGGGGGATGCTCACGCCGCAAACCGTTTCCCTTTTTAAATCTCTCCCATCTGAGCGCTGCCTGTCAGGTATTTTGCTGGAATTGTTTGCTCAGAGGGTGTGAAAAATTAATGGAAACCTGTTTAATAGTGAGGAAAAGCTGATGTATTCCCTTACCTGGTGTTTGTAGCAGCCACTATGGTGAGGGAAGGCAGAGCCTGTCGCAGCTCTGGCAGGTCACACTTCAAAGGGATGGGAATTTTCAGGGGGGATCCTGACCTTGTAAATAATTTTTCCCAGCTTTTACAGCAAAAGTAGCTTCACTCTGAAAAACACTTAGAAATTACAGACTCATGGAATCATTTAGGTTGGAAAAGCCCTCTGAGATCGAGTCCAGCTGTTCCCCCAGCACTGCCAAGGCCACCAGTGCCCCATGTCCCCAGGTGCCACATCCACGCGATTGTTAAACTGTGGGACACATAGAAGGGGCCTTGGGAATCAAGGGTGAAGGTTTCTTTAATTTCAGGCCTCGGGAGTTAATCCTGCACCCAGAATCACAGCTTGGGGGTGGAAGGGACCTTTGAAGGTCACCCAGTCCAACCCCAGCATCCTTTCCCTTCCAGGGGATAAGGTATGTGAGGCAATATCTGCATGAGCTGGATTCTGACCCAAACAATGGGGCATTTCAGTGCCTGCCTTGCTGGCTGCTTTCAGCTCCTGCTTTCCCAGGGCTGTGCAGAACCAGCTGGAGCGCAGGGCAGTGCTGCCAACCGCCTTCCTGGCATTCCACACCCTCCTCTCAGCCCCAGAGCCAAGTCTGAGCTCTGACTCCGTGGGCTTTGGGATGGACACAGTCCGTGGTGCTCTGTGCTCTCTGTTCAGGGCACCGCCTGGGCCTTTCCTGGGCTGTGCAAATACTCAGTCGCTGAGTGCCAAAATCATGTTTATTGTGTATTGTTATATATTATTATATGTTGTTTTGTATCATAGTGCCACAGCGACTGCCACCCACCAGAGCCAGCTTGTAGTGCTACCCCAAAAAACAGGGGATCTGAGCCCGTTGCTGCTTCCAGGTGTGGAGCTGGGCACTGATGTCGTTCCATCTTTCTCCCCAGACCCCAGGATGGCAGCAAACCAGCAGAGACCAGCCAGCCCCAGTCCAGCACGACAGGCTACAGCCAGCCCAGCCTGGGCTACGGGCAGAGCAACTACAGCTACCCCCAGGTGCCTGCCAGCTACCCCATGCAGCCCGTCACCGCTCCTCCCTCCTACCCCCCGACCAGGTAACCCTTCCACATGCTTGGGAATGCTCAGGGAAAGGCCTTTTCCTGAGGGATTTTAAGCAAAAGGCATGGAAAAAGGTGTTTTGGTGTCCTGGGAGGAGGAGCTGTGCCTCTTGTTGTGAGAAGGAGGATGAGGCAGGATTGAGTGTGGAAGTGTGTCTCTGTGCACGGCTGAAAATGATGACAAGTGTTTCAAGGAATTTCCTACGTTTTTTAGTTTTGAGAGTTGAGAATTGTAAGGATTTTCCCAGAGTGTGTTGCAGTGAGCTTTTGCTGCCTCCGTGCACTCACGGCTGGGCCAGGAGCTCCCCTCTCCCCTCAGGTGTCTTTGGTGTGACTTCTAAAAGGGCACATTTGGAAATCCTCAAAGCCTGAGCTGTGTGAGGGGGAACTTTTATTATCCATCAGGCGAAAATAATTCAGCAGGAGAGCCTGTTACCTGTGCTGCCACTGAGTTTTGCCCTGTCACTTGTGCCTTTTCCTAGAGGTGTGAATAAGCTGGGACTGCTCACGTGGATGTTGCTTTTACAACCCTCCAGCCTGGCCTCCATAGGATGACTTTTAAGCCTTTAAAATGATTTACAACCCTACATATGGCTCGTGGCTGCGTTGCCTTCCAGCCTCACGCACGCTGCCAGGGAATTGGCCTCGTCATTCCCATCTTTCCCGTGCTTTTCTCTTCCAGCTATTCCTCCACACAGCCAAGCAGTTACGATCAGAGCACTTACTCCCAGCAGAGCAGCTACGGGCAGCAGAGCTCCTACGGCCAGCAGACCAGTTATGGGCAGCAGAGCAGCTACGGGCAGCAACCCCCTCCCACCAGTTACCCCCCTCCCAGCGGATCCTACAGCCAGGCCCCCAGCCAGTACAGCCAGCAGAGCAGCAGCTACGGCCAGCAGAGTGAGTGGAAGCCCTCAGGGGGAGCCCTGGGGTTATTCTGGGGCTAAATCTCGGAGCTGTGTTGAAGGGTTGTTGTTGGGGTTTGGCCTTTCTCGCTGGAGCCAGTGGCAGGTTGGGGTGATCCCCTCAGCGGGGTTGGAAATACAGAGCACGAAGTGTTTGTGGTGAGGAGCTGGGGGAGGAGCTGGGGGGGGCTCAGCCTGGAGAAAAGGAGGCTCAGGGGGGACCTTCTGGCTCTGCAACTCCCTGACAGGAGGGGGAGCTGGTGGGGGGTCGGGCTCTGCTCCCAGGGAACAAGGGACAGGAGAGGGAACGGCCTCCAGCTGTGCCAGGGGAGGTTTAGAGTGGATATTTGGGAAAATTCCTTCAAGGAAGGGGTGCTCAGGCCCTGGCACAGCTGCCCAGGTGGAGTCCACATTCCCGGAGGGATTTAAATCCCTGTGGATGTGGCACCTGGGGACAGGGGTCAGTGGTGGGGGAACAGTTGGGTTTGATGATCTCGGAGAGCTTCTCCAGCCTGAATCCCTGTGGTGCTGCTGTTGTGGCTGAGGGCAGGTGGAAGGGCTGCGTGTCCCTGACGTGTCTGTCCCACACTTCCCCAGGCTCGTTCCGCCAGGACCATCCCAGCAGCATGAACATGTACGGGCAGGAATCCGGAGGCTTCTCCGGCCCAGGAGAGACCCGGAATCTGAGCGGCCCCGATAGCCGGGGCAGGGGACGAGGGGGATATGATCGAGGAGGCATGAGCAGAGGTGGGCGGGGAGGAGGACGCGGTGGAATGGGGTAAGAGCAAAGCTTTTCTCCTTTTACCTAATCCTGGTTTACCCATAGGATTGGAAACGGAAAAAGAAGGGACTGAAAGGTTGTCCTTCCCAACGGTGCTTCCATGGAGGACATCTCTGTAGCGGCATTGCTTGTAATCCATGGAAGCGTTCTGTCCTGAGGGGGATAGGAGCAGGATGTGTTTGGCTTGTCCTGCGGATGGTTGGGCTCTGGGGAGGGGTAAATTGGGGGTATTGCTGACCTTGGCACTTTCAGCTCCCTTCGTGGTCGCCCCGAGGTGGAACCTCTGTGGGGTTTAACAGTAACTGTGGGTGGAACACACACAAACCTCCCAGGGGTTCCAGGGGTCCCTCCCTGCGCCTCAGCAGTGGGGATTTGGGCAGGTCAGGTGTGTGCAGGGCGGGAGCCTCCTCAGCAGCCATGGCTCTGAGTGCCTGGGACACTTGGAGCGTGGAGGAGGACCCCCAGGACAGAGGGAAGAGGTTTGGCTCCCGGGCCAGCTCCCCCTCCGAGCGTTCAGGTGCTCCGGATCGGTTTGGCCGTTGTAACCGATGGCACAACCTGGCTTGGTGCGCCCGTGCCTTCAGCTGTGCCCCCCCTGTCCGTGGAGGGTGTTCTGGTAGAGGTGAGGGAGGAAAACCATCCCCGGAGGCTGCTCAGAGAGGGAATTCGTAGCTTTGTGTGTGTTCCATCCCCTCGCCCTGTTGCTCAGAGCTATGCAGAGTGTCCCCTAGGTGTGGCATGGGACACGCTGTGCCCGCCCTGGTGCTGGCAGGGTGGCTCTCGTGGCAACTGCTCTCCTCGTTCCCGTGTGGCACAGCCCAGTTTGGCAGTGGGAGGCCCCGCTCTGCATAGCTCTGTCGCGGCGGATTGACGTGGCATGAAATCTTTATCAGAGGAATCCGAGAAAGCCGTGCAGAAGGGCTGGTTTGTGTGGGAACATCCAGCTCGGAATTGGCTCGCGTGGAACAGAGTCCCGCGGATCTGCATAAAGATTTCACCCCCGATGGCTTTACCTCTTTAACAATGACAAAGTAGATGTAGACACCTGAAACGTCTATCATCACATCTTCAAATTTCTAGCCCCTTCAGAGCTTCTCCCGCCAAAGATTTGTCACCTTGTCTCTGATTTCGCGCCTCAATCCCAGCTCAAATTTGCATCCCTAGTGAATTCCCAGCTGGCCAGACCCTTACAAAGGGTTCCCCCCCAGCATTATGGACGTAGAGTTTGTGCTGTCCATAGCACAGGTGGCCTTCAGGGGACGCCCAGGGCAGGTAGGGGAACTCGGCCCACCTTAGAGTGCTGTGGTGATGGATTTCAGTGTCTCCAGCAGGTAAGGAGCTCGATGTTATTAACGTGCCCTTTCTCATTGCCTCGATGATTTGATATTTGATGACAATGGAAAACTTTTTAACATGCTTTGTCGCATTTATATGCTACAGGTTACAAAGTGAGAGCCTTGTATACACCTCAATACTTAAAAAGTACCCGTACTCAGTACTCAGCCGGCAGCATAATGAAAAGTGGGACTAGACACGGTGTCCATATGGAGAGGAAAAATATACATAGAATATTTTTAACCCAATGTATTGATTGTATAAACGGAATCCTTCTGTAACTTTTGGTAACTGCATACTTGTTGTTTGGTAATAAAACCAGAGGAGGGTATACTACTACTTTAGAATTGTGTAACGTTTAAAAAAAAAAAAAAAAAAAAAAAAAAAAAAAAAAAAAAGAAAGAAAAAAAAGAAAAAGTGTAAAAAAAAAAAAAAGTTATGTTTAAAAAAGAGAGACGTTACGTAAATGGTGTGTACTTTTAACGAGAGGAGGCAAAGCTGCATGCAACAGCTCGAAATTCTGTATTGACTTCTTTTTCTCCCAGTATTAGAGGTGCAATACTTGCTAGAAAATCCACGGTGCTCTCCCTCCTCCGCTCGGCTCCTTCCAAACAGCTCGTCTCACCCCCCCACAAAAACCAAACCAAACCAAACGAGCAAGAAACAACCCAAATCCTTCTCCAGGTGGCATTTTCCTACTTAACCACCAGGCTCCAAAAGCGGTTTCAGCTGTGAAAGCCTCGGCCAAAGCTTCTGGTGAAAGCTGTGGCCTCGTTCCTTATTGGCACCTGCCCAAAAGCCACGTGAGTGTGTCCACAAAGCTGCACCCCAGGCCTCGGAGCCCCCGCTGCACTCTGTAAGTCCTCCCTCCAGAGAGTTGTTAAAGTCAGTAGTGACCTGAAATGTATGGCTTTCTTTTGAGGGTTGCAGGGGCGCTGTCAGCTGGACTTTTGTGTCGTAGGTTCTCGCGTTGGGGTTGTCTCCTTTTGCACTGTTAAACTGTCAGGGACCCGCGGGCCCGGCGCCGCCGCAGGCCGAGGGTGCACCTCCGTGGACACACCGAGGGGAGGGAGTTGACCACTGAAACGCCCCCGAATTTTCTCTGAAACACACACGAAAAAACACCACCACCCCCCTTCCCCCTGCCTGGATTTCTAACGCAAAACGCCGTTTCTTCGCCAAGTATTGCACCGATGATACCCGAGTAACGCCAGGGCACCGACGGCAAAGCGGTGCCTCAAACCCACGCCAGGTTGCTTTATATTGTAAAGAGAATTTGAGCGAGCTGCCCTGAAGAAAGGCCTAGTGCCGAGAGATGAGACAGAGACAGAGAGATGTTTGGAGATGTTTAGCCAGTGCCCTTCTCCCCTGTGAGCCGCAGAGGCTCAGAGCGGTGCTGGCTTTGTAAAGGGAAAGGCCTTCATTTCTTCGTTTATCCCCCCAGCAGCGCTGGAGAGCGAGGTGGCTTCAATAAGCCTGGTGGTAAGTTTTTGAGCATTACAATGGATAGTGTTAAAAAAAAAAAAAAAAAAAGCATTTGCAGACAGTTTTTAGAACCAAGTGTAATTATTTTATTCGTTTTAAGTGGTTTAAAATGACATATGCAACCAGACTGTAAATGGGTACTGCCGGCGATGCCTAAGGGTAATGCGGTCACAGGACGCAGTGGAAGAGTTGAGCAACCACTCACTGTAATTTGGGGAAAAGAAATGGTTTGGATGTGATAAATCTTTTCTTTTTATATTAAGTAACTTATAGTAGCGAACTTAAAAAACCGATTGGCTTGGTATAACATTTTTTTTTTTTTTAATTTTTTTTTTTTTTTTCTTTTTAATGATGAAAAAAATCAGCGTAGTAGTCGGTTAACGGTTTGAAAGCTGCTAAAAAACTAGCGGTTCACGGTTCGAGAGCTGCTAAAAATCAGCGTTGCTAGTGGTTGACGGTTTGAAAAAGTGCTAAGGGAAAAAAAAAAAAAAAAAACAAAACCCCAAAACAAAACGAAACAACAATGTAATAGTGGTTGTTGGTTTTGAAAGAAGTGCCAAAAGTAGCCACCTGATGGCCCAGTAAGGTGCGGTGCTGCTGTTGGGGCGGCGCAGGTCAGTTGGAGGTTTCCCCCTCCCGCCGTGCCGGTGCTGAGGTGTAGATAGTGTTGTGTGTGTCGGTTCTCCAGCCCCAGGGCCCGCACTAACACCGCTCCCTGTGCTTCTCTCCCGCCTGGCAGGACACATGGACGAAGGACCCGACCTGGATTTAGGTAATTCCCGTCAAAATCCCTCCCGAGCTTGGGAATCGGACGCTTGTGTCCTCGGGAGCGCCGCAGGTGTCACCCCACGGCAGGTGGAGCCCCACTGCCCACGTTCTGTCGGGCTCTTCCCAGCGTTGCTTGATTCCCAGCTCATCCAGGCAGCTGGACTGTGGAAAACCACACGTGGTTGTGAGATACCCGCCCTTCTCCGCAGGAATTAGGGGGCTTTGGGGCTGCTCTGGAGCTTTTCCAGGGATTCAGCAAGAGCTCTGGGTTGGGGGCTGCTCTGGGGCTTTTCCAGGGATTCTGCACTAGCCCTGAGTTGGCTGCTCTGGAGCTTTTCTGGGGATTTTGCAGTAGCTGAGGGTTGGGGTCTGCCTGGAGCTTTTCCAGGGATTCAGCAGTAACCCCGTGTTGGGGGCTGCTCTGGAGCTTTTCCAGGGATTCTGCAGTGGCCCCGAGTTGGGGGCTGCTCAGGAGCTTTTCCAGGGATTCTGCAGTGGCCCCGAGTTGGGGGCTGCTCAGGAGCTTTTCCAGGGATTCTGCAGTGGCCCCGAGTTGGGGGCTGCTCAGGAGCTTTTCCAGGGGTTCTGCAGGAGCCTCCTCCCGTGCCACGGCAGCCTGTGGCCTTGTGGGTTGTCCCTTCCTGTCCAACAGGCGTGTCTGGAAGTTATGTGTCAGCTTCCAGCATCGGAAAAGGGGGGTGGGATGTCCGTGTGTGGGAGCCCAGAGGGCACCAAGGTCTTCCTCATCCCTCCCCCGGGATGTGTCCTGATGTAACTGGGAGGTTCTTCCCGCAGGGGAGGCTCCGGGGTCTGTCTGGCAGGACGGGGGCGGGGGGGAGTTCAGTCACCTCCCTCCGGGTCTGGGGTTTCCTGTCACTCACTGGGAGCGGAGCCACAGCTGGGAATGATGCGATGGAGGGAATGACGGGATGGAAAGAGCTTGGCCCTGGGGTATCCCTGCCCTTCCTCTCCCTGCTCTGACCCCGGGAATTGTCTCCTAGGCCCCCCTATGGACCCGGAGGAGGACTCAGACAGCACTGCAGTGTATGTGCAGGGACTCAATGATAATGTGACCCTGGAGGATCTGGCAGATTTCTTCAAACAGTGCGGTGTTGTCAAGGTGAGGGGACACCTGTGACCCCTGACGGCAGTGCAGAGGAACCACCCTCCTCCTCCCTGCCCACTGCTCACATCCTTCCAGCCCATCAGGACCCTGGGAGAGGCCTGTTGGGCCTGGCAGTGCTCTTTTGGGCCCGTTCCTTCCTTTTTGGGGTGTCTGGGCAGTCCCTGTCACCCGTGGTACACCAGGGGGCCCTTTCTTCTGCCCCAGAGTCCTCAGAACGAGCCTTGCTTGTCTGGAAAGCAGAACAGGGAGTAAATCCCTGCTGGGAGAGGGGACTCTGGGTGACATCCCACTGTCCCCTAGATGAACAAGAGGACGGGGCAGCCCATGATAAACCTGTACATCGACAAAGAGACTGGCAAACCCAAAGGTGACGCCACCGTGTCCTACGATGACCCGTCTACTGCCAAAACAGCTGTGGAATGGTTCGATGGTGAGTGTGGGAGGGGGTTTGGGATGGAACTCCCTGTAGGAAGCACCAGGGTGCAGGTGCGCACTGATGGCCTGTCCTTGTGTCCCTCCTAGGTAAGGATTTCCAGGGGAGCAAGCTGAAGGTGACCCTGGCACGGAAGAAGGGCCCCATGAACAGCCTGAGGGGCGGGATGCCCCCCCGGGAGCAGCGGGGAATGCCCCCCCCTCTCCGAGGAGGTACCGGGTGGGACCCCCCCAGAGCTGCTCCCTGTCCCCCCACCCCTCCCGTGGCTCTGGCACTAACGGGGCTCCTTCCTACAGGTCCGGGGGGTCCCGGTGGCCCAGGGGGGCCCAGTGGCCCCAGCGGCCCCATGGGCAGGATGGGTGGAAGAGGTGGAGACAGGGGTGGCTTCTCCTCGAGAGGCCCACGGGGGTCCCGGGGAAACCCCTCCGGAGGGAGCGTCCAGCACCGCGCCGGAGACTGGCAGTGCCCCAACCCGTGAGTATCCCGGGTCCCCTTTGTCCCTGGGGCTGCCAGAACCAGGAGGCCTTTCCCAAAATCTATTGCTGGGCCTTCCCAGGAAGCTCCTTTCTCCCATCTGGGTCAGGGAGGGAGGGACAGGGTCACTGCGGGGGCTGTGGGTGAACAGGCAGCTGGAGTCCACCCCACTGGGGGAGCCGGGCCAGGAGATGAGCCCCAGGTCCTGCTCTGCACGTGCTCTCCTGCTCGCGGTGCTTCCCGGTGTTCTCCCAGCAGGAATGTGGTCCTGCTCTGGGCTGACAGGTGTTTGTACCCAGGGGCTGTGGAAACCAGAACTTCGCCTGGAGAACGGAGTGTAACCAGTGCAAGGCGCCCAAACCCGAGGGGTTCCTCCCGCCCCCCTTCCCCCCTCCAGGTACGTGGCGGGGGCTCACGGCTTCACTTCCCGCTGGGACACCCCAGGCCTGGGCTTGGGCTCCTCTGGGAGCAGCTGGGCCAGCCCCTGGAGCTGCCAGGCCTTCGTTGCTCCGGGAGCCGTGACATGGAGCCTGGGATCACAGTTCCTCCCGGATCTGGAGGGCCCTTCCTGGGGGGCTGCTCCCACCTCATTAGGGCCCTAATGAGCTGCAGCTTGCCTGGCTCAGGAGGAGCTGGGTGAGGGGTGGACACCGCGCTCCCCAAGTCTCCTCAGGGTTCCTTCCCAGTATCTCCTGGGCCTTCTCCCAGTGCTCATGGCGGAGCTCATGGATGTCCCGGGATCACGGGGGAAGGTACACCCGGAGCGGGCTGTGCTGCCCTGGGGTCACTCTGAGGGTCTCTCCTCCCCGCCAGGCGGTGACCGCGGCCGGGGCGGCCCCGGGGGGATGCGCGGTGGGCGCGGCGGGGGCCTCATGGACCGAGGGGGCCCCGGAGGGATGTTCCGAGGCGGCCGCGGCGGAGACAGAGGCGGGTTCCGAGGAGGCCGCGGGATGGACCGAGGAGGCTACGGAGGAGGAGGCCGGAGAGGAGGAGGAGGAGGAGGAGGAGGCCCCGGGGGACCCCCCGGACCCCTCATGGAGCAGATGGGAGGAGGAGGCAGAGGACGGCGTGGAGGGCCGGGAAAGATGGACAAGTATGGATGGAGGGGGGCNGGGTGGCAGGATGAGTAGGTGGGAGAGCAAGTGGAGGGGGGCGCTGAGTAGGTGGGCAGTGGGGTGGGTAAACGGTTGTCAGGGTGAGTGGGTGGGGGGTTGAGGAGCACCCTCTCAGCGCAGGG
>VXAY01001894.1:28076-39050 GCA_013399855.1 Oxyruncus cristatus
TTGGGGAAGGCGGGGGGAGAGACTCGTTGCCAGAGGAGGAGGGACTCGAACCCCCCCACCCCCAACACCCCCTTCCCTTTCTCCCAGCTGTCCATCCATTGATTTATTTTTTGTTTTTAAGTTATTATTTAATTTGATTTCCGTGCCTCCCTCCCGCCCAGCGCTGGGCCCTGCTGCCCTCTAGTGCTCGCTGCCTTCGGGAGGAGGGGGCTGCCGGAGGCTCCGCTCCCCCAAACCCAGCAGTTTTGGGGTCCCCTGGGGGCTGCCACCCCCTCCCTCCCGGCGCCCAGGGCTCCCCCCTGCCCGCCAAAGCCTTTCTTTGCACTGGGGCTGGATTTGCACATTTTGGAGGGGGTGGAGACGGATGTGAAGAGGCCTCTTGTGATGGGGCCCCTCTGGATGGGGATCTCGTGGGATGAGGGATCCCTCAGGATGGGGATCCCTCAGGATGGGGTTCCCTCGGGAGCGGGGTGAGGGTTGGTGGGGGGGAGGCTGCTTCTTGTTTACAACCGTGGGAGGGGAATAAATTAATTTGTGATACGAGGTGCGGCTGTTTGATGCTGGGGAGGGGGTGGGATGGTGCTTCCCGAGGAGGGGGAGCAGGTCGAGGCCCCCGCGTCCCATCAGGGCCGTCTCCCCGCTCCGTTTCCCTGCTCCCGGCTGAGAGATGCCAAGCGACAGCGCTTCCCCCAGCCCATCACATCCTGTTAGCAGGAGCCGGCCCCGGGCGGGGCGGGCCCTGACCATCCTCATCCTCCTCCTCATCCTCACAGCGCCCAGCAGGCAGAGGGGCTGCATCCAGCTCTGCCGGTGACATCTGATGTGTCCCCCCGCCCCCTCCGGGGACGGCGAGGACTCATTCCCGGGGGAGGTGTGTCCATCCAGCGGGATGGTGTCACAGCCTCCATCACTGCGCTCCAGCCCCTCTCCTGGGGGGTCTCTGCACGGCGTGGGGAGGGGGGGCACCCCCACACCGAGGCTCCCGTGCCCCCAGAGCCACTGCTCGCACGGGAGGTGGGACACCCGTCCCCGCTGCCCCTGCTCCTGCTCGCCTCAGGGAAGGAAGGGTTAACGACGGCACAGCTAATCGGGGCAGCTCAGCCCCTCCGGTGTCAGGGCTCTGCACCCCCAGAGCAGCCCCCCGTGTCCTTGCCCACCCCGGTCAGGGAGCAGCAGGTTCCTCACAGGCGGTTGTGCATCTGCAGACGAGCCGGGATGCGGCAGAGCCCGGGGCTGACGAGCAGCCGGGGCCGGCTGGTGCTGTGGGAGGAGGAGTGTTGGCCCCCCCCGAGGCTCCACTTCACCTTGGGCTCGGGGACCTGGTGGCAGCCCCGGGGGGCTGGTGCTGTTTGTTGCAGAGGAAATAAAGATTTCCTTCAGCTCGGGGCTGGAAAGGGGCTGTGGCAGCGAGTGATGAGGGGAAATGGGGTTGGAGAGAGGCTGAAGGACCCCCAGATCGTCTCCCGCTCTCCCAGAGCTCGGCTCAGTGCTGTGGATGGGGAATTTGGGGCTCTCCTTGTCCCCAGGGAGGTTAAGCCAGGGGTTGGAGATGCTCGTTGTACCCCAGGGCCCTCCATCTCTCAGCCAGGGGATAATTCCCAAGCCCACCTCCCCCAGCAGTGAAAAATCCTGTAATTCCCAGCCCTGCTGGGTTCAGGAGCAGTTCATACCTGGTGGTTCTTATGTCAACATCACATGGCAGCTGAAGCAACTTCTCTCTCCCTCGTGCCTCCCCTGCTGATGTCTTCAGAGGGAGCTTCTCTGTGGTGTGCAATCCCACTCCCACTCCCTGGGGTCCTCGTCACCTCCCCTGGGGACAGGGTGACACACCAGGGTGTGCAGGGCACAAAGGCAGCACCACCCAGGACTGCAGGGACCCCCCCAGCCAGCGGTGGGGGTGGGCACAGGGCTGCAGCTCCCCCTTCCCACATCCTGGCGGGGCTGTGCTGGAGCTGACAGGCTCCCAGGATTGACGGGAGGGTGGTTTCTCCTGGGTCCTGGGGGTGACCCACAGCGACAAAAGCCACCACAACTCAGGCCAAGGGGTTCTCCCCATGGCCAGCAATTTGGGAGCTGCTGGCGCTGGAGCCCCTGAGCCCTTGTCCCCACCACCACAGGTCCCCCGAAAATGTCACCCTCACAGCCCCGTCCCCTGGTGCCACCAGCCACCAGGGTGGCCATCACCCAGCACGTGGCTGCTCCGTGTGCCCCTTCCCGGGTGGGAAACACACCCTGTGCCTCCTACCTGTGTCCGATTCCCTGCTGCCAGGATGGGTCAGGGAAGCCGAGGCTGAGCACGGGGCTGGAGGAGCCACGACCCCCCGGCCCTGCTGCTGCTGGTCCTTCTCCCAGTACTCCAGCGAGTCCAGAGACATTCCCAGCTGCTCCAGGCCTTTGGGGGATGAGGGAGCAGGCGGCAGCAGGCAGGGAGGTACAGCCTGCAGCAGCATGGCCCAGCCTGCTCCCTTTTTTGGTGGAGAAAGACGCAGAAAGTGGAGCTATAAAAAAGAGTCAAATCCATCCAAGAAGGCGCCCGAGTGCTGAGCAGCCACCCCCACGCTGGGGATGAGCAGGAGGGGCTCAGGAGGGACCAACAGCCCAACTTTGGCTTTAAAACACGAGCTGAGAGATGTGGGCACGGCGTCACCCCAGCTGTGCTCACACATCTGGCAGGGCCAGCCCTCCCCAGGCTCCCCGCAGATGCCGTAAGCACAGGCAGCTCTTTGCCTCCCAGCCCTGCCCGTGCTGCAGTGCAGGCAGGGGACTAGGGGGGGATTTGTTTCCTCTCTCCAGTGAGGGCAGCCCTGGTCCTGTTGGCAGCAGCAGGGCTCAGATCTGGCTCCAAGGGCCTGCCCTTGGCCACCTTGCAGGTGAGAGCGCTGGCAGCACCCACGGCAAAGCCAGGGCTGGTCCCAAAGTACCCACTATGGAGCCTCCACTCCAGCCCTGGTGCCAGTTGCACCAGATGGGAGGAGGGGAGGAGGTTGTCGCTACCCCAAACCCTCCCACCAGCACCCTGAACCCTGAGTGCCCTCCCTGGGGCAGAGCCAAGCGTTGCCCTTGCCCACACCTTATCCCAGGGATGGGTCTCTGTCCCAGTGCCTTACTGTGACACCCGTGACGGGATCACGATCCCCAATATCCTCCCTGCGCCACCCTGGGACCGCCGGGCCGTGGGGAGGGCTGGCAGGTCCAGCTATGGGCCTGGGTTACATTTAAATGAGAAACCTCAGCCCTGGCTTGGGGGATTTTGTTTCCTTGGAAGCAGGAGCAGGCAGGAAATGAAGAAAACACGGCCCTGCTGTAAGCGTTTTACCAAATGCCGGAGGCAGCGGGAGGCATTTCCCGGCGCGGCTCAGCCTCGGAGCATCATCCCGGGCCACCACCGCAGCCGTGGCTCCGGGAGGCACAGGGTGGTGCTTCCCAGGGAGGAAAGTCTGCCTGAAAAGGTTGTGCTGTGTGGGAGACAGCAAAGTGCGGGGTGGAGAGGGGGGTCAGCAGCCTCCCGTTTTATTCCTGCCGCAGCATCTGATGCGGAAGCGGCTTCGTGCCACGAGCCCCGGATGGGGCGCAGGGACCCGGGGCCAGCGGGACCCTCTGCTCCCCATGGGAAGCTCCCAGAGGAGCAGGTTCCCATGCTGGCTGAGGGCTGGGGCTTTGTCTGAGTGGATGGGGAGGATAATTCCTCCCTGGCCACATCCCCAGCTCCGCGCCGGCTGCCTCGAGCCCTCGCCATGCCGGCGCTGGCCTTTGCGGAGCGGCTGAGCCCGGCGCAGAGCTGCTGCCCTGCCAGACTGCAGAAACTTGAGCTCCAAATAACATAATTCCTCTGGCACCCCGTGGTTATTTGTGAGCTGCTGTGAGCAGATGGAAGAGTTACAGATAAAGCCATCCGCAGCACGGGAGCCGATTGCCTTCCCCACACAACCGCGTAGGCAACGGCAAAGGCAGGGAGGAGGAGAGAAAAAAAAAAAACCACCAGGCAGCAAGAGGAGCGAGAGAGAAGGAGTCAGCCATTTCTGAGGGGCTGAGCTGCCATCTCAGCACACCTACGTGTGAGGAACGGGGACTCTCTGCTGGCAGCGGGCCCTTCCCGGGACGCTGGAAGAGGGGAGTGCTCTCCCACCACCCATGGCTGCTTGGCCAGGGACAGCAGCGCGAGTCGGGGGTGACATTGGCACGGCGGAGCGCTGCCACACACTGGGAGAGCAGGCTGTTAACGCTGATCCGAGCTGGCAGCGCCTGCACTCGCTTCGGTCCCAGAGGGGGAATTAAGGGAGAGAAGCTGACGTCAGTGGTGGAAAGGACACGCAGCCCACTCGTCCGAGGCAGCCGGCAGCATCTTCTGGGTGTTGCTAACACCACCTTGAAGGAGAAAATTAAATAGGTCTTTGGAGACGGGGGCTCCTGTGAAGCCGCAGCCCGGCCAGCTGTGATCTGGCGCCGAGTCGTGTGGAAGAGACAGACGGGCAAGGACAGAGATCAAAGGCCAGGGCCAAGGTTGGTGTGCCAAGGCACTGGTGGTGTGGAGAGGCTCCCCCAGCTGCGGCAGGAAACTGCAGCTCACGGGCAGGGTTGGGGCTCCGAGAGCACCGGCACACAATTCCCAGCAATTCCCAGCCTCTCCCCGCACCGGGCTCCAGCAGCTTCCCTGGAGAGTGGAAGCGTAAGGCCCTGTGGGTTACCCAGGAAGGCAGATCTGGGACTGAGTTTTCCCTGTGTTTTAGGGGGTTAAACCAGCACGACACTCACCAACACCCCCCCAGACTCCAAAGATGCCTTCCAAGGGCTGTCACCCCAAAAGCACAGGGCCACGTGCCACTGTGCACCCCAAAAAAGCAGAGAGGCACCACCTGGCCACAGCCGCACCCACGCAGGGTGCCAGGAGCACCGGCTGCTCCTCCCGGCCTCGAGGCAGAGCCCAGAGCTGGGACACAGAGCTCCGGGGAGCGTGGAAGCCCCAGAGCTCCCTCCTTCCCCTGCCCTCCGCGCCCCAGCACGACTAAAGGCCTTGCTTGTTCAGGAGCTGGCAAGGCCAATTAATCTAATGAGGTTTTGCAGCCAGGGACTATTGTCAGCCAAGAAAGGCACAGCACTGCGGAGCGAGGCACCGGTGTCTCCGAAAGCCAAGGGAATTTGGCAGAGCGGAGCCCGCGGTAAAAGCAGGGACGAGGAGCAGCAGGGACGGAGCCTTTTGTTGCTCTTCAGCGACCGGGAAGAAAACGGAGCCACACGGAGCGAGGGCAGACGAGGCACCTGAGCTCGGGGCCAGGAGCCACCGCTGCCAGGCACATTAACCAACTGCACCAGGGACCTCGAGCTGCGAAATGGAGGCAAAAAAGCCTCGGCAGCCCCCTCCCAGCCCAGCTGCAGCCGTTCCGCTCTGCAAGATGGAGCCCAGGCTCACTTCCTAGGGCAGGAAAGGCTCCTCCTGGACGGGGCTTCCTCGGTGCTGTCCCCCTCAGACTCCCACCATGGGTAACCCCCAGCCCAGCCCGGCACAGGCAGGAGGTGTTTGTGCTGGTGGTGTTTGCCAGACAGCTCGGGACGTGCTGGGTTTCCTCGGACACAGCCGGCACCTCCGTGGACACCGGGCTTCCCAAGGGACACCCAGCAGCCCTGGGAGACGCACCAAGGACACAAGGGCAGGCACAAGTGCCTCGTGGCCCAGCACCTCTCTGTGCTCCCAGGAAGGAGATGAGTTACCCAGAGAAGCTGCAGCTGCTCCATCCCTGGAAGTGTCCAAGGCCAGGTTGGACAGGGTATGGAGCAACCTGGGATAGTGGAAGGTGTCCCTGCCCATGGCATGGGATGAGCTTTAAGGTCCCTTCCAGCCCAAACCATTCCATGATTCCAAGTCACACCCAAAGCCAGCTCAGCCCGTGCTCACCCCTGCCCCAGTAACACACACAAGCACCGACTGGATAGAAAGGTTTTATCAAGTTTTAAAAAAGGATCAAAAAAATTATTACTTTTTTTTTTTTTTTATACACGTACATTACAAAATATTTGCAGTTGGGATCTTCATCCAGGGGTTACTGAGCTGATTATTAAAAACAACAACACAAAGCAGCAGGAAAGCCTTGGCTTATACAGCAACCGACAGGGAAAAGCACAGACAGACATTACAAGGGAACACAGGAGGCAGGGAGCCTGCACTGGGATGTGCTGGGATGTGCAGGTACGGACCTGGAGCGGGTTCCAATCCCCCACCACCCACTGCCTCCCTGTAGAGTCCGACCAGCAGCGTTTACTTCGCAGGGGTAAAAAATAACCAAACCAAATAAACCTACAGTATCTTGCTCACAAGGTTGTTTTGTGTTTTGGTTTTGTTTTGTTTCGTGTTGTTGTTTTGTTTTTTTTTTTAAAAATCCTTTTTTTTTCAGAAGTTTAAGCAGAGTTTCACTGCTGAAACTCCTTTGGTCTGAAGTGAGGAAGCCCCTGTACCCTGAGAGTATCCGTCAAACGTCGCCCTTGGGACCCCCCCAGCCTGGCTGGGTCCGAGGAGGGCACTTCCCCTCCCTCCTCTCCCACCTTATCTTCTGCTCAGCAATAAACCCCCTAAGATACAAGTGGAATAATTACTCTTATAAATATATTTATATCATGTAGGAAAATAAGGCACTTCAGGAGGGGTTACAGCTCGTCTAATTCTATGACATTCTAATCAGGAAGAAAAATGGGTTAGTTTCTGAAATGAATTAAAGTGAATGTTAATACAGTAATAAAAACATCGGATCTACTTCCCACTTCAAGGCTTTGTTTAAAAAGGAAGAGAAGAAAGCACACCCCCCCTCTCCCCTCCCCGAAATCCAACAGCAATGAAACCTGACCCGGGGCAGCTGCATCTGCCCTGCCAGGCAGCTCCCGCCCCCCCAGAGCCCCTCCAGGGCAGGCACTTCCAAAAGAAACACGTTAGAGAAGTTCATGGACTGAAGGAAAAAAAAAAAAAATATATATATATATATATATCCGTAACCCCCAATCTATCCCTTCCCTGAAACGCCACTCTGCACGATTCCTCAGCCATCTGGGAGCTCCGGGAGCCCCTTCCCTGGATCTGGTCTGGTGCTCTGGGTCTGATAAGGAGAGGAGAAGCAGTGAAGGTCACCGACTGCGGCGGAGGCTCCGGGCTGAGCCCGGGGAGCCGGGATGAGGCTTTCCCAGCGAGCGGCAAAAGGGGGGGCGGCG
Source organism: Oxyruncus cristatus (assembly GCA_013399855.1). Taxonomy (NCBI): domain Eukaryota; kingdom Metazoa; phylum Chordata; class Aves; order Passeriformes; family Cotingidae; genus Oxyruncus; species Oxyruncus cristatus. The sequence continues at coordinate 35,268 of VXAY01001894.1, forward strand.
GGGGAGAGGCTGCCGGGAGCAGCAGCCAAGCACTGCGGGCGAGGACACCGGGAGAATGTTTAACCAGGGAAGGGAAGGCGGTGGTGACCTGCCCCAACTTGCACACCCGGAGCAAAACGGCTCCCAGGACGGGCGAAATGGCTGCTCCGGCTCCAGCAAGCACGGGGAGGGGATCCTGGTGGGGAGGATGAGCTCTGGGGCTTTGTGGGATGGTGTGAGGCTCGCCCCAGCCTCGCCTGGGAAGAGGGGAGGAAGGAGTAAGTGAGCACGACATGACGACAGCGATGGCAGTGCCCTCGGCCCTGCAGTTACAGCACAGCTGCTCTGTCTTGCAAAGGTTGTTTTTGGCACCTCTCCTCCTCCCCTACTGCTTCAAAAAATACTGAGCTTACTTGGTGGCCCAGCACTCTGTGATTTTGCAATGATGCTCAGAGATGGTCCCTTCACAGCAGCTGTTTCTCAGGGATCCCCACACAGGCTCATCCCGCTTGGCAACCAGAGATTTAAAAGAAAACAGGAATCAAAGGAGATTAAAAAACAAACAAACAACGTTCCCTACCTGTCCACAACCCTGACCCTGCAGTTTTGATTCCCACCCTGGGATGGGATTCGGGAGCAGAGGGTGGTTGCAGCAGGCTTGCAGGGACAAGGCAGCGTCCTTCCCGCTGCCAGGAGGGCCGGAGGAGCCGCCTCCACCCGGGGCTGAGCCCTGTCGCCCACACAGCAACATCCTTGTGCAACAGGCAGAGTGTGGGGGGCACCCCGAGGCACGGCCCTGCCCGACAGACCATCCACCCGGGGCACAGGGAATATGGCACCGTTCCGTACTTCAGGCGACGGGAGGACTCGCTCCCCTTCCCCAGTAGGGGCCAAGTCTAGTTAAGGCAATTTAAAATTAACCCAGGTTTGGCATTTGTGAGCTCCTCCTTCCCTGTGTGGCACTGCTGGCAGCCCGGGTGAGCTCAGGGCTCTGTTTTTCCCAGGAACCCGTCTCCGGGGGCGGCCGGAGGAGGATGCCCCCGGAAAGAGCAGCAGAACAAGAGGCAGCGACCCCCTCACCCCCTCCCTACCCAGCTTGCAGCAATCATCCCTTTGCATTTCCAAGCCTCTCCACTGCACCACAGCTCCCCGGCACTCCAGGGGTTTGTTCCCTCTTCCAGAACCTGGAACTAGTGCCGCTCGGATGTTCCCAGCCCATCGGGATGCCTCGCTGCCTACGCCCTCTGCATCCTGCCTGGCAGCTGAGCCGCAGACAAAACCTGACGGTGCGGCGACCCAGGGAATCTCAGGGGGTCTCACTGGATCCCAGCTCGATCCACAGCCCGAATCCCACCCTCCAGGCCATTGTCTGCTCTGGTCAAGATTAAAATGCACAGGCACACACACAAGAGATCAGTAAGAACTCGATGGCACAAGCTGAAGCCATCAATCAAACCCCAAGCAAGCTGGAAGCCTCGGGCAGGGCCTGCTGTTCCAGGTATCAGCAACATCATTAAAGGAGGAGAACCAGGGAAGAGAGAACAGGCACAGGCTGGTGAAATACTTTAGGAAAGGCAAAAAGGTGGCAGAGCTGGTCTTAGTGGGACACACACCCCACAACAGCTGGACCCATAACCTCCAAAAGGCTTTGGAATTGCTTTTTGCATGACCCTGACCGAGCCACGTCCAAATTAAAATACACATCGAGGGTATTTGGGTTAGATTTCTAAGATATGCTCATATTCTATGTAGGGTAACATAAAACAGCAATAAAACCGAGGTCAGCTAGTTCAAATTCCCCATTTTCCCCTGCCAGTACTGGATCTGTAGTGAGCAGCCTGGGAATTAATTCACAGGGTTAGTGAGGAGAAGAAACGTTCTCTTAAAATTAACTAATGAATTATAGTAGCAAAATTAGGGTAGGTTAGGTCTGATGTAACTGATGGGCAACTCAGTCCACACACATGATGTTTTTAGGCACACAGACTCCCCTCCCTAAGTGGAAGGGAGAAGAAGCAAAGGTAATACCAGCATTGAAAGTCCCTGTGTTAAAAGTATGGTCATCCCACTAAAAAAGAGCACCTCTCAAACCGCTCTGGCCGGGCCAAAGACCGCCACAGTGCCTGGTGTTCAGAGAGCCCCTCCCCACCCCATGTCCCTCCTCTAGGCACTGGATTTGGAATTTTTAAACACAATCTCAGCATGAATTGGAGAAATCAGCCCGGCGGGGTCCGGCGCCCGCTCGCAGCCGACCACAGATGTGTCTCAGTGGGGCAGTAGCTCTGCTTTCCCAAAAGTGGGGAGCTGAGCAACCATCCTGCCCTGGTTTTACGTCCCTCTGTGCAAGTCTCCTCTTGGCAAAGCAGTCCAGGAGATCTGAGGAAGGTAAAGGCAGCTTTTAAAATAAAACAAGTCCCTCCTTACATTGCACCCAAGGCACTCCGCGGCCCCGGAGTCGGGAAGCGCACCCCACGCAGGGTGGTCTGGAATTAATACTCAGGGGTCAGAGGGGAAGGAATCGTGCACCAGTGCCAAAAACCGGATTATTTGACAGTGGGATGCAGCAGAGAACTGACATTTAAAGCCCATTTTCTTGCAGCACTACCAGTACTCACTGGAAAGGAAGAGCCATCAGATCAACTGTCTGCTGTTGCACTGAGAAAACCAGCTGAAAATGTCCTTCATCCGAAAGGCCACGCGGCCGCAACAGGATCATCCATCTTTACTTTAAAAATCCCTCAGGATGGAGGGTTTATATGTGCTCTGCCTGGTGGCACTGAGAATCTGGAGGTTTAGCTCTCTTTTAAATAAGCAACCGTTACACCCCCTCCAGCTAAATCCCAACGCCGCATCCTCAGTGTCCGTGAGGAGACCTTTTGGAAAGGCAGAGCACGAAGTCCTGCCAAAGCCGGAGGGGGAAGGGAGAGGGGAGATATGCTGCCGGTTGTCTGAAAACCCCTTGGCACATCTTTGGTTACGGGATGAAAAGGGATGCGGTGGAAGGTTTGGCCACCTGACTTCTGCAAGAAGGGAACCCAGGAGGGAGGGGGGGGAGAAGGGGATGGGACCGTGGCTAATCTGACCACTCGTCCTCGTCGAACTCGGAGGAGTCGTCCTCGGAGTCGCTGTATTCCACAGCGATGCGGCGCGACAGGATCGTTGCCACGTCATTCCCTACAACGTCCCGCTTCTCCTGCTCCCTCTGCTCCTCCACCTTGCGCAGCTGGAAGCCTGTAGGGAAGAAGGGAACGGAGGGGGATCATTCAAAGGCTTTGGTCGCACTGGAATCTCCCACGCAGCTTTGTCACAGTCCCCCGAGCAAGGCGGGCCGGGAGTACTGGGATAACACTGATGGTGAATGACAGCCAGGACAGGCTGGCTGGGGAGGTGGAATGGGAAGCAAATCCTTTCTGTGCTGCTCCAAGGGGCAACACCACTGCTGCAAATCCACAGCAAAAGTGGACCACCCCAGTTCCAGCACTGCCATTCCAAAGGTGCAGGGCGAGGCAGTAAAATCCAGCGAGGTGCTCATGAGGGTGGGCAGACAAGGAGGGACCCCAAGGGACAGGTCTCAAGCAGCGGGGAAGTCACACAGCTTGCACGAGACAGTTCCCAAACGCTCCCACTGGGAAACTGAGGGGTCTTCCAGAGCCAGAGGAGAACGCTGGTATGGAAACAGAACCTCACCTTGCCGAATAGCCGAAAGCAGATCACTCCTGGCATCGCTAACTGCGGGCAAGGATGACTTGGGCTTGGAGGCCGAGGTGTCGGAGGGTGGAGGAGGGGGTGGGGGGCCATCCAGGC